>UCOK01006785.1:0-12090 GCA_900474325.1 Synergus umbraculus
TTTTAAATGTTATGGTAGAATTTTAAAGAATTTCAAGAAGTTTCTGGGAATTTTTAGAATTTTTCACGACTTTGATCAGATTTCAATCGGACTTGAAGGTACTTTTATGACTTTTAAAATATGTATTTTGTGGGATTTAAATAAGGAATTTAAAACTGTATAGGGAATTTTATTCAGGAATTTCACAAGCTTTTTAGGATTTTAAAAAGATTTTGTAGAATTTACAAAGATTTCGAAGGTTTTCGTCAAATTTTAAGGGTTTTCAAAAAATATATCTAATTTATAAAAGACTTTGTAATATTTTTAAGGATTTCATGGAATTTGATGAAATCTTTAATGATTTTAAGAGATTTTAATAGTTGAAACATTTCTAGAGGTTGCTAGAAATTTTTAGAGATTTTCACTAATTTTAACATGGATTTCAAGAGATTAATGATTTTGAAGGTTTTTATGTGAATTTTTAATGATTTTTAAGTGACTTTTAGGAAATTCAAGAGATTTTTAGGATATTAAAACGATTTTGTAGAATTTTATGAGATTTTAGGATATTTCATCGAATTTTAAGGGATTTTAAAAGCTTTCTAAGAGTTTTAAGAGATTTTAAGGAATTGTATGGGATTTCTATTAATTTTAGGTGATTTCGAGAGATTTTTCTGATATTTAAATGATTTTGTAATATTTTTAAGGATTTCATGGAATTTGATGAAATCTTTAATCATTTTAAGAGATTACAGATTATTTAAAATATTTAAAAAGAAGATAAATGCGCGATAAATACAAAATATATAATACTATTTTACGTGCCTGTAGTATAATAATAATACGAATTTAATTATATTAAACGGTATTCAAGTAATGAATATATCTTCAAAGTTGCGTTGAGATAATTTCCCTCCGATTCAGCGTTGGAAAGTTTACACATGGCTAACCGCAGACTGTCAAAGCCTTGGGAAAGAGAGACGATAAAGGACACTGTGGTGCACCTAGTTAACCAGTTGCGCTTGGCATTCATTCAATCCGAGGCTCTCTGGTCTCTTTTCTTATTTGCTTTGACAAAAATGAACTCGGCTTCGTAGAGCACAAACATTGTTACTAATTCGTTATGTCTTCTTATTCAATAAATGCGTATATTTCATACAAAATACATAATAGATAATTCATGATAGCATATCATCTTCAGAAGCTGCTTTTAAATTTTCATATTTTCAAAACCCTATCGAGAATTAACAAGGGATTTGGGCGCAGGTCGAGCAAATGTATTCTCTGCGATAGCTTGGGTTAAAAGTGGGTCGATGTTCCCTGAACGTGGCATGGATAAAGTACTAGAGTGCAGCGTGTCCGCGACAGAAATAAAGAAGGTACGCTGCTGATTGCACAGATAAGTAGATAAAAGTGAAATACAGTGCGGAAGAGAGAATGAACGCGACCACGATGGGGAAAAAAACAAATCGTGTCCTCGGGAACCTAAAACTCACTGATACCAACGATATGGGTAGATTTACACGCCACATCGTCCTTCAAAGAAGAACCACGATTTTAACAATGAAAACGTTACTTTGTTCACATATTACAGATATAAAAATGAGAATTAGGTATACTAAAATAGTTCACCATACATCAGAGTCATAAAAAAGAGTTAAAACGTAAACTATGTACTCATAAAACGTGATAACAGATTTCGTAACGAATAGCAGAGGTAAAAAGTCAGTGGATAGTCTGCAAATCGATACGCGCGGTATCGAATCGACTAAAGAGAGAAATACGTTGTAAACAAGACTGTAAGTTTACACTCTGGAAAACCTTGATTGCCAGTGCGGTCATAAGTCTTCTCCGTCGATTGTCATAACACAACGGGTATTAAAACGAAGATGTTATTGTCCTGTGGTAAATCAACTTCAGACCCACCTAGAGCACATCCCATATCCGATTCCGAGTTCCTCTTGTCCGTGACACTTCCCTCGCATCTGGCACAGAGAGATACGTACGTTTTCATATCGAGAATTCCATTCGGATTCATCCCGCTATTCATCCTATAGATCCATTTATGGGATACACGATGCAATATGAGTATATGAGTATATGACTATACAGTATACATATATATACGTATATATATATATATGAATACATGAGGGACACAGTACTCTATTCGTATAATCTGGTTTGCTCATTCTTTTGCATCTCGCGATGCACAATAATCAGGTCTGGCACAAATATGAGAAAATAATATAGATATAAGGGTAAAACTAAAAAAGGAACAGAAGATTTTTTGTGAATATAAGCCAAGTTTGTTTAAAAGGCTCAAATGACTTTGAGTCTCTTGACTTTTGTTCTAAGCTCGTATATGCTCATTGCTCACGTATACTCGTACTTGCACGTAGAGGAACTTTGTACTCGGAAAGAATAAGAGCAAGGTTTTTGGTTTTCCTTGCACGCTCTCGAGGATTTTGGTCCGTCTTTTTTCACCCCCTTTTCACCTCTGCCACTGAATCTTCGTCACGGATCCGTTTTCGCGGGGCTCTTGTTCGCTGCGCTTCGCTTATTTTTCACCCCTTTCTTCACAAGAGAGAGTTAGTTTCCCCCATCCCACGGGAAAACTTCCCCGAACTGCCAATAAATGCCCCTTTGCTTCGGAATCTGCTTACCTAGTTAGACTTTTTAAGTTACTTCAACTTTTTTTTTATCAAATTACTTTCATCAATGTTCATTCAAATATTAGCTAAGAGACGGCCTGAACTTGTTATAGAACTTGTGAGATATCTTTTAATTTATTAGATACGATAATTAGCTTTTCCAGTACTTCACAATTTTAAATTCTCTAATCATCATTTATGTAACTTAATCCGTGATATAGCGGTCTTAGGATTCTAAGATCGCTATATATCACGGATTAAGTTACACAGAACATATAGCCATTCGAAAATCAAGGTATTCATTTCAGCAGAAGAGGGTCTTGAATTCAGACAAGGAAGTTGTATGACACGTGACTAAAGCTCTAATTAGACACGTGTAACTTAAACGAGATTAACCGGATAGATGAACTGACAAAGCCCGCGACAGTGGATTTCGTGTGGATATTCACAATTCTATAATAATTCAATTAAATTGATTAAGGAATGAAGAAAATTAAAATATATTAAAAATTCCTGTGACTTATATTTACTGACACGTGTGCTTAATGAAATGAACTAACGAAGAATGGTTTTATGTCCAGGCCTCTGTAAAAAAAAAACTGAGACCTAAACCATAAGCTGGACTACCTTCTAATCTAGTTTAAGTCTTTTGCTCTTTAAAACGTTTTATCACCTACTATAAACCTCACTTTGCACTGTTTCTTGGACCCTATTATTCTGAGTAAAGCACGTGGATACTTTGTGGCAAACCAAGTAGTAAAAAATGCAAATCTATGAACTAAAGTTTACGTGCTTTGGAAAGAAAGTTTCTACAACTAAGTAGCTTATACAGTGATACTTATTGTATTCTAAAGTCAGTGTTGGTCTTTTTATACAAAGTAAAAATGGAAATCTCGCAGATTAAAGTTGGAAAATAAAATTAGTTCTATAACTCTAATTTATATATATATGTCTGTGACACTGACAGAGTTTTGAATTTGAAATTGAAGTCTTCTTTGTAACTGAATAAGACAAATGAATGCAGATCACGTGTCTGTCGAAAGAAGTAAAAAATTGAATCAGTGAGTTTGAATATGAAATTTGGCGCGCGACTTCTGACAGAAATATGATATGTGATTTGATTTATCTGGCGCAACTGTGTCGACGAAGTTGGTATTTAAAACGCACTCAACGTCACCATGCTATTTCCGGAATTATGCAACTTTTAATTGTTTTAGGTTGTAGCATGAACTTTGTCACCTGCGGTTCTAATTCAGTTGACACCGAGCTGCACTTCCGACGCTTGGTACGAATTTTATTAAGAGCTTAATCCATTCCTTAAGTGCCCTAGGTTCACCTCGACGCAATTAAACGTTTCAGCAGAGGATATATTAAATGGGTCCAATGAAACAGGAAATGAGCAATGAATTGTTTAAGTCGAATTATGGAACTGCGAAAATGAGCAGTAAAAGGGAGCAAGAAATAATGAGAATAATTTCAAGAGCTATTGTTAGATAGAACCAGTAGAACAATATTAAAATTTTGCTTATTGCAACATGTGATGAATATATATGTGAAGACTTTTACATCTTTCTTTGAAGGAAAATGGGATTACATAAAAAATGATATGTTAAAAAGTTGGGAATTTTTATCGATTTTTGAAGGTGGGCAGTTTACTTAATGCGAAGTAAAGAGAGGTAGGCACGTGTTTGGATTCTGAACTAGGGTGAGGGTGATGGTGGTTTGTAAGGGGTGTAAGTTCCGTATGGATGAAGATGTATAGGTCAAAGTAGCATGTAAATGGTTCGATAAACCGCTCCTTCCTTTGAACACACCATTGATGACCTTCTACTTGCATACGTGCATTACCGGCCACCAACTCAGAACCATACACTATATAGGTATATTTATAGTGTTTCTAGGTGCAGAGAGTGGCAGATACCTATCATTTCATCATTATCCACTCAACATGGCGCCGCTCGTTTTCCTAACCCAATCGCATCGCGAGCTTATCGAGAACATCGCCCCACACAACATTTTCACATTAGGGTAAAATAAATAGCCCTGTTATTACACTCTCATATAATCAGTCGAATCCCATTTCAAAGCAATATAGTAAAAGGGCGGAGAGAATGAGTTAATCAAATTTAATATAGATTGGGTGAAAAACTTATACACAAAAATGACGGCCCGATATCACTACTAGGAAAAATTTTAATTGGGAAATTTTCCACCCTATGTATTCGTCTACCTTGAATTTTTTTGTATTTGAATACTTAAAATTGTTTTTTTTTTATCTAAAAATTCTTTATGAAAAAAATCTTGCTTCAATTGAATCGAAGCGAAAAATTGCCGCTTCACTTCCATTTCATGTCGATCTCGTTTCAATTTTCACAGAGTAAAGCTCTTGGATAAAAGGTCGCTTTTCCTTTTCTTTACATTTTGTTGCCGTATTTTATCAGAGAGAATTAAACTAGAATTTTCCCTCGTGAGGTAAAATTCTTTTAATACTTTTTTTTTCTCAAGATCGAGGACAAGTTTTCCAGACATTCGGCTACTAGCAGACAATGGATCTTATTCTTTTAAGTTGCTGCTTAAATTTTTGTTCAGTCCTCGACACCTTAGATTGTGCAGCAGAAAGGGCATTTTGTTTAAAAACGAAACAAAACTAGGTCAGGTGCACTTGACTTTTTTACTCCTCTGGGATGTTTCTTATGTAAATCCCCGTGGGATATTTTCTGACAATGACTTGAGTGACTACTACATTCAAATTTAAATTCTCTTCAAAAATTAAATACTGCTCAATTTTTGACAAAAATTCTTTTTCTAAATTATTGCAATATCTAGTAGTGTTATCATTCTTCATATATTAGCTTTCGACAATATTTAGATGAGAGGTATGTGAAGTGATACTATAAGAAAAATAAAATCCTATTTACACTGAGAAGAATGATGTGATGCTATCCTAGCTAAGGGTCGAAGAAAAGTAATTTATCTGTGGAAATATTGTACTCAACCACTCAGGAAGTAGACGACCCTTCTGGTTATGTGGAGTGAATGGCGAAAGTGTGCTATTTTCAGATCCTTTCGTATATATTGCGACACATGAAACTTACAACTAATAAAAATATTTATCTCTCTAATAACAGTTAAATAGAGCTAAATATTACCTCTAATTAAAGTTGTAAAATAAAATGTAGTGTCACTCTAGAAAAATAAATAAAAAATTCGAGATTTTCAAAACCTCTGGGTTTATGACAGGATACCCGAGAAACTCGCGAAATGTTTCATTCACTTCTCGTTTCATTTAAAATCAGAAATAAAAACAATAGAGGTAGACGAAATAATGAATGTCAAAAAAATGGATCCGCATTGTTTCTGGAGACTATTATTGTAATACTTCAATTTCATGGAGCGAAAACAATTATGAAGCTGAAAAAATAAAATAAAATAATAAAATAAAATAATATTTGCAAAACCGACAGATAATTTGAATAACTTTAATATCTCTCTTTTAATGATGTAATTTTAAACTGGCTTGTTACAATTTCGAATGAAAATAGGCTGAAACCTGAATTTTAGTCGACAACGAAAATATTCACTCACTGTGCAATTTGAAGTTTACCATATATACGTAATCTCGTTTTGTTGAATGTTGAAACAAGTAGATCTCTTTTTTTGTCTCTCTCTTTCCTATTAGTCGATTTTGCTGGGTAAATTGCGTTTCAGTTTTTTTTTTATTTTTTTTTCCATCACTTCTGTTTGACCATTTATTGACTCGCACTACTTAAATAATAATGGAAAAGATAAAAACTTTATTATTATTATCTTCGATTAGTTAAATATTCCAAATTATTTTTATTATAAAAAACATTGCAGTCTTTATCGCGTCTTATAAAACTATAAATATTGCTTCAGTGAAATATAAAAGGAAACAAGATGAAAGAAAAAATTGCAATTACTAGAACATCTCTTTATGAAGCTAAAGACAGGATTTTTTGTCTGGAGAAACTAAAAAGACGCCTTTTTCAGATTAGCTGGCTCTTTTGAAAACATTTTGAGTTGAAAAAGAAACAGTAGGGCTCCTCAGGACTTGAAAGTCTTTGCTTTCCGCTTCATTCCCAGACAGACTACTTTGTTCGCACTTCTTTCTTTCCTTTTATCGCGCGACGCTTAAATCTCGCGTCTGCAATTCACTTTAAAACATGGAAGGTACTTTTCGTCCAACTTTTGTGCCTTTGACGTCAGCACCGGGTGGCTTCATGAAAGTTCTAGCTCAGATATTGAAATCTCGCACTTATATCTCGTATAAATGTACGTCAAGCCTCGCAATTCTTAAACGTCATGTACCAAGGAAGACCTCCTGAATAGAATATCGCGGCAAATGTGGGTCGATCGAAATGACGCCTGGCACGATTTTCGAATTAAGATAACCACTTTAACCAATGTCGAATTTAAGCCGTTAAAAGTTTGCTCTCGATAATTTTACGCAATTTCCTTTAATTTGAAAATGGTACATAAGGAAACTCGAATTACTATATTTTTAGTTCAGGAGATGGATTAGAGTTTTATAATTTATACAGTCGCCTCTATAAATCTGAATTAGTGAAAAGTGAGCTACTAATTTACATTAGTGAACATTTTTACTAATTATTAGTTTTCACTAAAATTTTAGTTAAAAATAACTAACAATTAGTAGAATTTTTCACTAAAGTAAATTAGTGACTCACTTTTCACTAATTCAGATTTAGAGAGCGGAAAATACTCAAATTTATATTTATTTATATTTTAATATGTAATTAATTAATCCCCGATAACATTAAGTAGAAGATATATTAATGAAATATATTCAAAAATTTAGATTAAAATTACTTTAACTCTTAGAGAAGCAAACTTGAATTGATTAGAATTGAAATTTCTGATTCACCATATGAAGAAATTACACTGAGAAAAATGTTTGGTGAGGACAAGAAAAAATTTTGTTGCTATATATAGCAACAAAAATTTTTGGTTGTGCCAACCAAATTTTTGTTGAATCAACCAAAGTTTTGTTAATTCAACCAAAACTGAGATTTTGTTGGTTCAAATGAATTTTTCTCAGTGTACAAAAGAATAGAATGACCTTCACTTCTTTACGCTGAAATCTGAAAATAATAATCTTTCTCTATCCAACCCTATTATTACTGGAGGAACGCATGCAATTATATACATTATATGCAATTATATATTTAGGCGAAAGCGATTATCCACACGCATGACTTTCCTATACATCATGCACGCATTTTGCTGTCCATGTATATATTCTATATTCCGAAAAATCAATTTTATCTTACAACCGCAGGGTCATTTTCTTCAGCTGTAACCCTCCTGATACAGATGTTCCGAATAGCAAAGCTTGCTTCCTAAAAATTAATGTTCTCCGAAAGCCTAAGGGATGTTCAATGCAAAAGAACTCAATTATGTGGTGCCCTGGAGGTCCCTCGAGACTCTAGGGGGTTTGTGGGAAGGTCGAAGGTATAGGACGGACTGCTACAGCTCCAAGTCAAGAGAATCGAAAAGAGGAGTACTGTAGTGGCTTTTAGGGGGGATGGTGAGGGTTGAAGAGAGGAAGGGGTTGGTGGAGACAAGGGTTGGGGAAAAGGGTGAAGAGGGCGAGGGCAGAGGGCGCGCAAAGGATGCCGAAGGGGTAGTTCGGGTGGAATGTAGCAATGGAATGGGGAATACAGGCACGACCTCACCTGCCTACCCCCAGGCTCACCCATCTCTATCGATTCAACACCGGCAACTTGTTGGCTGCCTTTGCTCCGTGCCGGGACTATTTTGCTACCAAGAATGCAATGCATGCATGCACTCGTCTCTTTTTGAGAATTCGAAAAATCGTCGAGAATTTCGTGCTACTGAGTCTAACGATCCACACGATTGTTCAACGAGCACCAAATCCGATTAGATTCGACGAGTCGAGAGAAAGAGAATAAGTCTAGCATTGGTCCTTTAAGTAATTTCACAATCTGGGATAATTAAAAACGATTGATTTCTTCCTCGTACTTACAGAAAGCGATAAAATCGGAAACATTTAAACAACTTGTAGTTAGACAGAATGAGGATTAGATAATTTTAATTAAATTGATGTAATCAGTTGATTGAAGTGAAGGTAGCTTCTTAGTGTTCTGCGGGATTTGAAGAGGGAGGATGGACATTAAAATGTGCCTGACCCAATTCGTGTTCTTCACTTTCCTGACTTATTTCGGCACGTCACCATGTCAAGACTACCGAAGTGGGAGTGTCTCGAATACGAAATGTAAACTTCCGCTTGTGGCTTGCAAAAGTTACTATCTAGTATATCTACAAACCGATTGGAATAAAGAAAGTACGGTACACATGCTTCCGAACAAGTTTGCTCTTCGTGTTTCCATTACGAATGTATCGCGATTGCGACAGCACTTCGTGCCACTCACTTCTATTTTCACTGAAAGTTGAGACACTTCAGAAGTTAATTTTGCAATTTATTAAGAAATCTTTCTCAAAACGCTAATCTCTTGCAACTGTTAGGATAAATAGAATTGTAAAGTTTATAACTTTTGGAAAAGAGTCTGCCAACTCGAAAGATTAGATAAACGAGTAAAATAACTTCTCTCAATAGAAACAAGACAGCTTTAACAAAATTGACGTCGTAAAGTTTATGTAGGTGACTATCAGAATGTCGCTGAACTCACCTGCAGGAAAATGGAGGAATTTTATTGTTTCGCACACTTTGCACGCGTGTGTCGATATAACTTTTAACTGTCAAGAAACATAAAGCGGTCGATGTAATATCCTTTGTGTGTAGCCTATACAAAGTAGATTGAATTTCCGGTGTAAAATGAAGTCTGGATCAGAGGTTTTATATTTATCAAGAATAACAAATCTGGACTGATTTATACATTTAAAAAAAGTCTGAATATTAAAACTCTAATAGAGTTTTTACAAATCTTTTCGGTTCTTCGTAATCAATACACGTGTTGACTTGTTCAGATGGAAGCGACCAAATCGACAAAGATTTCAATCGTAACTCCAGTAGTGAATCTTTTTACTGCCTTTTTCACACTTTTTTTCTTCTTTCGAGTGTCGAAGCAGATCAGTCGTGAGAACGCTTGTCCTGTTTCACACTCATTGTCAGAGAAAAGCGAAAAGAAGAATCGCACTCTACATTCCCTATCATAGGAAAAGTGCACCCGGAGGCAAAAAGACTTCAGGGAATACGAGACAAACGAATGGGAACCGGAAATGTTCTTAGCTTCCATTAGAATGAATAATAAAAATCAGGATGTCTCGTAAGAGGAGAGTAAATACACGTTTTAAATCGAAACTACTGCTTGTTCAATTCTCGGAATCATTTATTATATCGACATTTTAAGTACATATCTATAATTTAAAAGCACATTAACTTTACCCTAAAACTTGAAACTTATCGTTTAAAATGCACTTGTTTGAAAATCACTCGGAGGAAACTTTTGTGCTTAACGACCGTTAGCTTAAAGACACTTTGAATGGAGTGATGTGCCTTTCCAAAATGAAAACACAAGACTTCAGGCAACTCAGCTTCGCAACTACTTAAAATTTTCATTTCCCGAAGGCATCGTTCGTCGAGAATGACCCGGGATGTGTTACATGTACGTCACGCAGAAATTAGGAATTAAGAATTCACGCCTGTGGCAACGAGCTTTCAAAATTTGAAATGTACACAATCATTTCAACATTTTCGAGACAATTCTATCTTCTGCAATTACATATCCAGTGCTGGTTCAATTTATGATATTGAAAGAATTTATAATAACTCTATTTGCAAAAATATATTTCATCTGTCATAATCTCATTTTAAGAAAATTTTTCTCTTGTTACAGGAACATACTTTATACTGTACGATTTCATCGACTACTTTGAGAAAGATAATCCGAGTCCTCTCGACAGAACCAAATTTCTACAGATTATGAACACAATCTTCAAGAATATGTCGCAAATCGAGCGAGACGCCATTACATTCCAGGTAAGATATTAAATTTATGTGATAAATCTGTCTCTAGTTTTCCAAGTATTGAAAACCTCGATAGAACTTTGATGAATTTTCGACATTACCCTTCATTTTCTCGATTGACTGATTCGAAAAGGAATTCACGATTCAATAATTTTTATGAACACTTTCTGAATTTAAAAAAGCTTTGCGACTACCTTACTATATTTATTCATCCGTTGGAATGAACTGCAGCAAATTTTTTTTATAGAATAGAGGCTGACGAATCCTCATGCAAATTCTACAGTGTTCGAGTTAACTTTCCAATTTTCCCGTCCACCCTCATTTCAATCAGTCGAATGCATCGATCGAATCTCGTCCAGGGGGTTCATAGCTAGTCTTTCCCCTTTTTAGAAAAGTCACTTTCCCAGAAGCTGTATTCAAACTTTTCAAAACCAGAAATGCTGTAATGGATATTTTCGCTTCTTTATAATGAAACGTCATCTACATTATCTCTTCATCTGAATTATATGCAGCCTTTGATTTTTTGATTACAAGTGAAAAAGATACTTAAAAAAGTTCTTTGAAATTTCCATCTTTGATAAATAAATATTAAATCCGAAGAGAGCGCGCCCTACTTTTATTTCATTTGACTTTTTTTATGAGGAAATTATATGTACACTAGCAGACCAACACGTGCACTACGCGCACGATTATTTCTTTAATTTCTTGCAAATTCCACGAGGAACTTTAAAATTCCTTAAAATTTCTTGAATTTCCTAAACTTCCTTAAAATTTCATGAAGTCCTTTTAAAATTCAACTAAATCTTTTAAATATTATACAAATCTCTTGTAATTACTTTAAATTTTGAGGAATTCGAAATTTTTTAAAATTTTGAGGAATTTTAAGAGATTTCTATGAATTTAAGCGATTTCTTAAATTTTCTAAATTTTTCTAATTTTTCATGAAATTTTAAGGGATTTCAAAAGGTTTGTATGAATTTTAAGGGGTTTTTAGGAATTTTAAATGAGATTCCGGAATTTCGAGCAATTTAAGGATATTTTAACAGATCCTCTTAAAATCCTTTAAAATTACTCTTAAAAATCAAAATTTTTTAAAATTCTTACAAGCTTTTTAAAATTCTTTAAAATTGCACTAAATCTTTTAAAGATTATACATACATCTATTGTAATCCCTTTAAATTCATAGAAACCTCTTAAAATCTTTTAAAATTACTGAAAATTCTTACAAGACTTTTAAAATCCTTTATAACGTAACGAAAAACTTTAAAATTCCTTTAAAATATACTCTCTAAATCTGAATTAGTGAAAATTAGGTCACTAATTTACTTTAGTGAAAATATTCACTAATTATTAGTTGTATTTCACTATTTCAATTAGTAAGTTTTCAACTTTTCACTAAAGTTTTAGTCAAAAATGACTAAAAATTAGTAGAATTTTTCACTAAAGTAAATCAGTGACCTACTGTTC
>UCOK01006786.1:0-61980 GCA_900474325.1 Synergus umbraculus
TATATATATATATATATATATAATTATTTAAAAAACCAATAACATGTATATTTTAATAAATATAAATTTATATATATTATTTGAGTTATTTTCTTTTAATTTAGAATTCTAATTAATTAAAAATTAAATACAGTTAATGCTCAACTAAATATTTTGTTATTTTCATGGCTCATTCAAAATATTTAAAATATAAGCTATTTATCTTGTTTATTTAATAATTTAATGTAAGAAAATAATAAATCCTAATTCTGCCTTGAAAATAACTTACAGCATTTAAAACTTAAAGGAATTTTCATATAATAAATCATCTGGATTCTAAAAATGCTTCCTAAAGCATTCAATAGATTGGAAAAGTTTTCAATTTGAAATTCTTCAATTCTAAAACGTAAAGCAATTTTCTCAATAATTTGGTTTCAATTATTACATTCAAGGCTCTAATAAATGTAATTTTTAAATTATTTTTATGACCGATTCAAAAGATTACTAAAAACAAGCTATTTATCTTTTTCAAGTAATTGCCCGAATCGTCTAATTCTTTTTTCGTAATTTTCAGCTGATATAACTCAGTTTTTAATTATACAATATAAAAAAATGAGTGTCGAGGAGAGGCTCGTCACTGAGATTCCCAGCACCTTGAAACAATTAGCGAGAATCATTTCTCGTGGATTTTATACAATAGAAGATGCTTTAATCATCGATATGTTAGTCAGAAACGCTTGTAAGTAATTCTAGAGATTTATCTGATTATCAAAAAGTGTGAGGAGGTTTGAATTTTAATCAAGTTTTTCAATTCAAGGTATGAAGGAGGACGACATGCTCGAGCTTCTGAAATTCGAAAGAAAGCAAATGCGTGCAAGAATAGCGAATCTTCGTAGTGATAAGTTCCTTCAAGTAAGACTGAAAATGGAAACCGGATCGGATGGCAAAGCGCAGAAAGTCAATTATTACTTTATTAATTATAAGGTAATAATAGAATAATACTTAATCCAGTATACTTATATCCATAATACTTAATCAGAATAATACTTAATCCAATATTTACTCCAAATCTCAATTTTCAGTCTTTCGTAAACGTAGTGAAATACAAACTCTTGATGATGAGGAAGAAACTGGAGACTGAGGAACGAAACGCGACGAGTAGAGCTAGTTTCAAGTGCACAAATTGTCTCAAAACTTACACAGATCTTGAGGTAATTTAACTGCTTCAAAAAATATTGATTTACGAAATATTGATCAATGTCGTTTAAAAAATAAATTGTTTTTTAACGATTTCTTCTCTTAAAGGCGGATCAGCTCTTCGATATGAAGACCGAGGAATTTAAATGCACGTACTGTGGTGAAGTCGTCGAGGAAGATCAGTCTGCTCTTCCGAAAAAGGACTCTCGGCTCCTTTTGGCGAGATTCAATGAACAGATGGAACCTATTTTTAAAATATTGAGTGAAATCGAAGGAATTAAATTAGCGCCCGAACTCCTTGAACCTGAAGCTGTCGATCTCAATACAATTCGAGGGTAAATTGTCGTATTTTATACTAACACAAATTTATCCAGTATTGCCCGAGATTTCAAGGAATTTCATAGAGACTTTACAGAATTTTAGGACGTTTTAAGTCATTTTAGGGAATTTTAAGACAGTTTAAAGATTTTTATAAGATTTCAAGACATTTTAAACCTTTTTACTGGATTAGATTTTGAATTGTGAGTGAAATATTTGTTGAAATTGTAGAATTGATACGAGGAAAACGGCGGGATTGAGAGGCCCAGGAGATCAATGGTCAGGAGAAGCTTCGAGATCTGCAGGATTTATTGTCGAGGATACGACGGTGGATGTGACGATAGGAGACGAAGGGGCCAACGATAATTCTGCGAACATAAGGAAAGAGGCTCCGATTTGGATGACAGAGAGCACAATCCTAAATCCCGACACTTTGCAGGTCTTTTTCCCCTCTTTTGGTGCTTCTTTCTTCATTCTTTTTTGAATTTCTCACTCACAATCGAAAATTTTAGGCCGATGGGTCCAGTACGCAGGAAAGTATTTTGGACAAAGCTGCTGCGACTGCTACAACTCCAGGAACTATGAACAACAAACAAGGAGAGGATATAATGTCAGTTTTGTTGGCTCATGAGAAAAAGGGAGGCTCGAATGTCAACGCGGTTAAAGCTGTTCTTCCTCAAGAATCAAGTGATAGCAGTGATAATGAAGATAATAATGAAATGCAGGCAGTTGAAACTGGTAGGAAAATAAAGCAATAAAGTAATTTTATTTTATATTGACTCTTCAAGGAAATAACTAATTATGTAAATAAATTTCAGGCGACGTCGAGATGATGGAATCCGAAGAGGAAGATTCTATTCCGACAGTAAACGTGGGTGGAAAAACTGTGGCAATAACGGAGGTAAACAACGCTTTAGTGGATGCAATGACTCCAACAGAGAAGGAAATCTACGTCCAGATCTACCAGGAATATTACACGAACATGTTCGATTAATTTTTGTTCCTCGAGTTCACTCGTGGAAATCCTGGGAGAATATTTTTTATACAAAAGAAATGAAAGATTCGTTCTAAGTCGTTGAGGATCAACAGAGTTAGAGAGTTTCTTAAACTTTATTTTCTATCAGAGAATAAATAATTCAACGATACAAGACAAAGGCATTGTCGTTATTTTTTATCAACAAACATCTTATTACGAAAACGATTTTTCAATTTTAAGTTATAAATTAAAATTAGATTAATTTTAAATTATAAATTAAAACGATTTAACTGTTAAATTAGAAAGTAAATGTAGATATACAGCGTCACTTCTGGCAAGACGGGAAGTTTTTTTTTAATCTTAAATAGATACGGGAATTATTTATTTAAACTTACTTGAAAATATATTTTTTTGCTCACCTCAGACGAATTTCCGACCGACCACCACTATCGAGCGGAAATTCTGAGGCAATGGTAACTCACTTTTTCATAGTATTTTTCTTTTTTTTTTGAGATTATTATTATCATTTTCTTCGGAAAATGAGTATTGAATAAGTTTTTTTTTTATGAGAGTTTCGCAATTCATAGAGATTTTTTATCATTCGCAGGAGAAGACACACATCGAAATATCGAAGCTTAGGATGTGTTTGCACCTTTTCCGATGGGAATTTTATTCAGATTTCGTGGTACTGACGATCGTGGTACCATTCACGATTCGTTCGGAACTTGTGGAATTTATTCAGGTTCGTTGAGACGAAGGCGGGCGAAATCCTCGAAGACGATGTTGTCGTCGTCGTCGTTTGCGTAACAGGAACTTTCGTAGCGAGATCTGTCGATGCTCTTGCTCTTTTTTAAAACCGATTGTTCCTTCTCCACCGTTCCTGCAATTTTTCTCGAGTTAGCGAAATTTCAAGTTGACTAAATTAATAATTAAACGTTTAAATTTATTAGATTAACCTGGGGCAGGATGCATAAGTTTGAATGGAACGTCTGTAATTAATTCTCCACCCAAGGTTCCACAATTTAATTTCACTCGAACGGAATAGGAAATTACGATTCCCATCGCTTCTCCTGGACATTTTCCTTCTGCGACCAACGTGGAAGAAGCAAGATTCACATCATCGTCCTGGAATTTTAATAATCAATCATTTTATCTTAAGGGTGTTTAAATCAAGCTCTAAATTCAAAATTCGATTTCCTCATTTTACGGGAAAATTATAAAAACTAAATATTTTTTCGCTCTGTACGCATAGTTCTGTTTTGATCAAGATTATGTGTACAGAGTAAAAAAACATTTAATTTTAATATTTGTCGAGTAAAATGAGGAAATTGACTTTTGAGGATACAAATTTCTGGAATTAAAAATTGATAATTGCCTTGAGATGACCATCGAGAGCAATTCCACGTCGATCTTTATTACTGCTAGCCAAAGGAACGAGATAAAATTGTTTCGTAAAAGATGCACTAGGAGTTATTGGACAACCTTCTCGGGTTTCTAGACTGGCTACATGTCGAGAAAATTGAGCGTTTACCATCGTTACTTCACAATGTTGAACCACAAAGAGCTAAAAAAAATATAAATTTAATATTTTTTAACAAAAACCATCTAAGAATTTTTTAAAAATATGTTTAAATATTTTCCTGCAGGATTTTTAATTTAATAAAATAAAATTGGACTTTGAACGATCTAAAACTCAAAAAAAATATATTTTAAACAATAAATTTTATTATAAAAACAAAATGATTTTTTTAAATTAAATAATTAATAAAAAAAGGCTTACTTTAATATTCTTGACAGCCTTTCTTGAATTGTTAGTAATAATTACATTGGCAGCTACTTTTTCTCCGTGATAGTAAATCTCCTTATCTAAAGTCACCTCCAAATTCAATTTTCCCTGGGAAAATGTGAATCCTTTCGAAACCAGAGAACTTGGAAGTCTTCGTCCACGAGTTGGAGGTGCATATTGCAATTTCTTAATCGCTAGGGCGACTGCTGATCTTTTGTGACCCTGGAGAATAATAATAAATGTTAAAACAGTAAAAAACTACTTTCAAATTAAATTCAGATACGATCAATTCGAACTTAGAACAGAATTAAGATTTCCCGCTCGATTTGAATTTCCCGCCCGTCACCACTGGAGTAGTTGACCTTTCAAATAAATAATTATGTACCACCTTTTATCGTGTCCGAAGAAAAAAATTACACAATAATCGAGTAAATTAAATATTTTGATTAATTATCGTTTATCTCATTGTTGAAAATTAATCCTCAAAATTAAGATCGAAAATTAGAGATGGTCACATGATTTGCGTTGTCGCGACGCCATCTTGTGATGAAAATCTCAATCTTCAGTGTTCAAGTTTCTTCTCAGAGTGGTTGGTCGTAGTATCGTAGTTCCCCAATTTTAATTCAGTTTTTTTAGTATTTTAGAGTCGATTCAGTGCAAAAAGTGATTAAAATAGTGATTGTTAGATAGAAGAGTGTCAGTAAACATGTAGGCAATATCGAGTTTAGTGAAATACAGCTTAAATCGGACTTCAAAGAAAGTGAGAAAAAATTTGCTGCAACGTGCGCAACATTTCATTATTGTGAGTTTTTTTTATTATATTTTCGCTATTTCGACGCCGATTTGTGTCTTTCGGTTCATTCCCAATCTTTACTTTACAATTCCGATCGATTTTTCCCAAAGATTGCAGTTTTCCCAGGCCAGGGAAAAAAAGATTATTTTTCCGTATTTCCGAGAATTCGAGGCGGAATTCGATTCTCGGAATTGCAACGACCATGCACAAAACCATAACAAAGAACAATGGAGTTCTATTTCTCTCATTATTTTGAGAGTGTTTTCAAACTATTGTTCCTTTTATTTAGATTCCGGAAAATTCGATTTAATCCCCAACTTGTTTATTTACTTTTTGTGTCCGGATATTATAATTAATCGTTAATAAATATTTCAGCTTTAAAGAATGGAGTTATTTTATTATTGATAATTTTCGGAAATTATCAACAATGAAATTTCTCCATTCTTTAAAGAAATATTTATTGACTATTAATTATTGACCCTTGATTATTAATTATTAAAAAGAAAAATATTTTTTAAGAAGGTATTGAATCAGTAAATGATTGATTTCTATTTAATTCTCGTTAAAGTCAAGGTTTCAGAAAAATTCTTAGATTCAGAGCTTTAAACGACATTTCAAGGAAAATGTTTCAAGTTCAAGCTCTCCCCTTTTTTATATAAGCTTCTTCACACTTATATAACTATTCCTACTAATGACTTATGTAAAAAAGAGAAATACAGTTGCCGGGTTTCCGCATTAAGGGTTCTAAACGCCTTTCATCGATATCGAATTTTTAGAAAGAATATTTCACGAACAAAATTCGTTTTTCCAACTTTTAGGTCTTGAAAAACAATAAAATCGTATCAGTATTTAATAATGATGAATAAAGATACGATTTTATATTAATTTGACCAAACGAGATGAAAATCAGTTTAATTCATTCAGAAAATTATAATTAAATAAAAATTTAAAGAAATTAAATTGAAATTCAAAGAAATTAAATTGAAATTTAAAGAAAATAAATTAAAATTTGAAAAATTAAATAGCACCTTGTCTTCCTCGTTTTCTCCAACGTAAACCTTGACGACATATTCGACACCAAGAGGTTTTCCCTGGTCGTCGTCGCCAGGTTGAAGGGTAACAGAACTCGGGGAATTTTGAGGAAACTGGAAGACAAATGGATAGGCATTTGGTCCCAATTTCCTCAGCAGTCGATTTTGGACGGGCGTTGTTTCCCCCTTTTCTTTTTTTATTGGCACAATTTGTTCTCGACAGAGGACTAACTCCTTGCTAAATTTCACTCCCATCACTTCATCTTCCTCACGACCATATCGGTAGGTTGTCGTCACCTAGGGTTTAAATTTTTTATATCGTTAACTTTTTAACTTTCAAATCAACGAAATCTATTTTCCCAATTTTATTTTATCCAGTAACATTGTCCCAAATAAAAGTAATAATAGAATTTTATGAATTAATATTTTTAAACTGTTTCTGGTTTAAAATCCAAGGTTTAGATCTTCTGAGTCATAAAATTTTATGTATTTAATTTAATTTCATGAAATTTATTGTAAAACTCAATCGAAAATTGTAAAATCCTCTTTACCTGGCCGTAGACTTTTCTCCCTTGGAGATAATCATTTTCGACGACTACAATTCCGTCGATAGGGTCCACTGAATCCAAATGGTCGATAAAGTCCCTTTTTCCGAGATACACTGTGACCTTGCCTAATTCACATGAATGAAATTCACAATTAATTAAATGGGGATCAATTAAATTCAGAGAGAATTAAATTTAAGAGTTCCGGTTGAAATTTTCGCGGACTTACCATTGGGGGTAGTCTTTTTGAAAACCTTAATGGCCACAACGAAGGCCAAGAATAATAGAGGAAACATATTTTAGCCGATGGAAAACCAGAAGTTTGTTTCCCGCCCAGAAGTGACAGATTTTTGCTTTGCTCGTTCAACTTGATATAGTCCCGGAAAGGCTTCCTCCCAGAAGCCTTACCCATAATGGCGTTAGTCTATTACCTAATTTGTCTAATGAGATCAAAAACCTACACCTTTTATGTCTTAAAAGAAGTGATAATTCAGTTCCCAAAATAAATTGTGACGATCAAGTCCAAAAGCTCTGGCTATTTTTATCGATGGATATTCTTTAGTCTTGTTTTTAGAAAGAATAGGATATGTTCTTCGAAAGATTGATTTCTTGTTGGAGCCACAATCTAAAAATTCGATTTCTTCATTTTACTCAATGAATATTAAATTTAGAATTTTTTCCCTCTGTAGAATTAATCAATTTGTAACTAGAATTATGCGTACAGAGCGAGAAAATATCTAATTAAAATATTTCTCAAGTAAATTAAAAATATTGAATTTTGAAGTCAGATTTTGAATTCCTCGTTTTATGCAAAAAGTATTGAAATTAAATATTTTTTCGATCTGTACGCAGTCTTATTTTTGAAAAAAGATTAGCGCTACAGAGAGAAAAAATATTTATCTATAATTTTCGTTGAGTAAAGTGGAGAATTGAATTTTGAGCTTAACACTCAAGTCCAACGCTTTTAATGGAAATAAAAATGGTGAAAATTGTTGGTGAATGTTCGAGTTGAGAGTTTTAGGGTGGCTATACTCAAATTTGAAGATTTAATTCGGGGTTTCCTGGTTTTAAAGAAGGAAATATTTTCATTGGAACATTGAAGGATTTCGACAAGCTTTCAATTTGAATTATAAACTGGATAGTTATTCGAATTCGGACAAGTTTCAAGAAACCTGAATTTAATATTGGACAATTATTACAGGGTGGCCACAACAAAATTTTTTCATTTCCCTGACAGAAAAGTATTAAGAATGCGAATAAATTTTCAATATAAATACTATTTAAAAAATTTCGTAACATTTAATTTAAACATAAAATTCGTAAAAATATCTCAAATTTTGTGAAATTCCTAGAAAAATCTAAAAATTCCACGAAATCCCGTCAAATTTTCTAATATTTCATGAAATAACTTCAATTTTCACTAATCTTTTTATTTATAATTACTCAAAATCATTTGAAATACTTTAAACTCCACGAAAAACTTCAAAATCTTTTTAAATTTCCTATAATCCTTCAAAATTTGATAAAATATTTTCAGTCTTAAAATATTTAAAAATTCCCTGAGGAACTTTAAAATCTCTTAAAATTATTGGAGACCTATTGAAATCCCTTAAAATTCGCTGAAATCTTTTCAAATTCCTTAAAATTTCAATATAATATTTTTAATTCTATAAAATGTCATAAATTCTTTAAAATCTATTGAAATTCTATGAAATCATCTTTTACAAATCACAAAAATCTCGTGAAATCCTTTAAAATTCAATAAAAAACTTTAAAATTTCCTAAAATGCATTAAAATCTCTAAATAAAAATTCTTAGAAAAAAACCACATAGTCTTTTAAAAGTCAAAAATAATAATAATAATCTTTAAAATTTTAATTGAATCCCTTAAAACCGCTTTAAAAATATTAAAATTTCTTAAAATTCCACATTTCATAAAAATTTTGTAAAATTCTCTGTCTTCCCTCCCTGACATGTGGCCACCTTAAATATATTTAATTTTTTATTTTATTATTACTATCGCTGCTCTGTTCATCCACTTTGAAGAGTAAAAAAACACTTCAGTCTTAAAGTTTATATTTATTTCAATAATAAGTGTTTACATAATATAGAGGTATTTTAACAATGAAACTAAATCCCTTGAACGATCAAGGAATTCCTCCAAGGTGTCCTTTCACCATGACTTCTTAATGGTAAAATATTATCGGTCGTTCCTCAAACGTTATGCGGCTGTTGTCAACTAATTCAATTTTAATACTTAACTTAATGTTTAAACATATCCGCAGTCAATTTTTATTTCTTCTTTGGGCTTGACTCATCGCTTCTTCGATATCCCCAATATTTTTATATTTTTTCTGGCACCCTTCAATTTCCTTCGAACAAAATTTCCATCACAACTCTCAACAAACTTAAAAAAAAACAACAAATTTATACTAAAATTTAGACATCGTGACGAAAATTCAAGTCTGCTTGTTGCAAGACTATAAAAAAGCTTTCCTGTCAAAAAGAAATTAGTTTTCGCAATTTAATTAATCTAGACTAAAATTAAACTAATATTCAACGCCTATCAATCAGGAAGTAAGAATTCATTTTGCGAAAAAAGTAAAAACAGATATCATTAAACGTTGTACTAAAAAAGGATTTGATTTTGCTTCGCAAATATCTTCAATCGTAAAAAAACATTTCTTATTCTAACTTTTGTTCTAGAGAACAGCGAATTCTTCCCGGAAAAGCTGGAAGTTTTTCGCTTCAACTAAAACGATTTTAGGTTTGATAACAATTACCAAGCATTCGTGATAGTTAATCTAATAATAGGCACAGTAAAATTACGGATATTCGTTACTCAGTTTTTTTTCTTACACTGTCGAGACGTTGCTACCAGGGAACGGGAAATTTCTTCCAATTCCATTTATAAAACACTTCGAATTCACCTTTGGAATTAATTTTTCAATACTTTATTTTTGAAAATACAATGCCTAGCTCTATACAATATTTTGTACAAACTACGCGTAATTTTATATGAAAAAAAAATTTTAAAAACAGAAAAGCAAAGTTAGGAGTCAAAACGATTATCCTAAGTTGCACCTAGTTTGCTTGCGTTTTGAGAATTAATCTACAAAAATAAATAATAGAAAAAGTCTTTTAGTCATTTGATAGTGCCATTGACTTCGAATTGCACCAGTTTTACATATTCAAGTTATTATGTAAAAAAATAACTGTTACTAACTATTTTTTTCATGCTAATTCGAAAGCAGTTTTCAAATTGAGGCTCAAAATTATTTTATCAATCAACTAACGACTCCGCTGGCGCTTTGAGCAAATTAGGCGTTCTATCTCCAAAAATCAAATCGCTAATCTGTTCTGATTTGATTTTTGTAGATCTTTTTTTTTTCTTTTTTTTTTTTCTCTCTTCGGGTATAAAAAGTGTTTCGATCTCGCGATTTGTGCGATTCGCTTCTTTACGAGATATTTAGCTGCGGTTAAACTAGATTAATGAAAAGTTCCCTGATATCAGCGCACTTCTAACACCAGACGGTACAAATATCGTTAGTTTCACTAGTATACATTGTGAATTTTCATAGGGTGATCGCTGTTTATTGCAAAGTCTACTAAACTTACTGTACTAAACATTCTTGCTTCAAATTTTGTTTCACAATATTCAGCGCTCTTCAAATGAGCCCAAATCCCTCTCGAGGATCTGTAGAAGGCTCGGCGTTACGTTCAAGCGAAAATTTATCACGCAGTACAAATCTGAAAGAGTTTTTAAGAAATTCGGTTAGATTTACACAAATATAATTTTAATTTCGCGTGTAATTAATCACAGGACACACTTAGACGTAATCTCAAATTTTGATCGAAGCTTTCAAAATTCGAATTGAGCCAGAGCCTTCTTACCTAATATTTTTCACAGAAAAGTTTTCTTACGAATAAGAATCCTACTTAGGATAGATCTGAAAAAAAAAAGAAATTATGTTTTTAAATAGTTTTAATTATAAAGCGTTCATTAATTACGTGAGGCTTGAGAATACTTACAACTTGGAGCAGCTGCGGATTCGAATCTTTTTTGGATTTGATCGTAGGTGAATTTAACGAAAGATTCGTATTGCTCGGAAAGCTTCATAGTCAAGATCTCGTCATATTCTTCTCGGATTTGTGATTCTTGTTCCTTTAACATCCGCTCGCAGATCAGTCCCACCTGAAATAGTTGAAAAGGGTTTTAGAGACGATTTAGACGATTAAAAATATGAAGGAAATTGAGTTGAATCAAAGTAATTGAAGAGTGGAGGAAAAATAATTCTTTTTTGTAAAATTCGAGGGTATTTTTCAAATATTTACCTGTCTGAATGTGAAGAGAGGTTTCTCTTTGCCAGATGGAGTGCTACTGTAGGTGTTTGAAACACAAGCAGATGGACTGGCAGGATTTGATGAACCTTCCATATCTGAGGAATCGCCATTGTTGCCTTGAGGATTGAAGTGTAGTTGTTTGCGTCGGTGCAATCGGCGGATTTCCTCTCTGATGTTCGCTGCCATTTTTTCTGTTAAAAAAAATTTAGTTAGAGAAACTTTTATCATTTTCGACTCTAATATATATTTTTAATTTATTCATTATGGAGAATAGTTTCTTTGGGTTGTAGAAGACGTCTTGCTTATATTATTCCCGGGAAAAAAATGTTTAGAGGCCATTTCAGTTCATAAATTTTAATGAAATTATAAATATTTTCTATTGACTAAAGAATTTTTTGGCCTTAAATTGGTATTTTCTTTTAAATACCAAGTTTTGAAAATTATGATATATATAACATTTTTGAAAACTGAGAAAAATTATTCTCAGACCTAAAAAGGCCTAGCAGAACCTCTAAACAATTTTTAATAAATATAAGAAAATTTATGTCAGTATTTTTTCGACAAATTAGAGAAATTTGGAGGATGGCGTTTGCAAAATCCCTTTTTTGGGAAAATTTTACTGATTAATTCATATTTAAAAAACTAGCAATAAATGATTAATGATTGAATTTATATATTTAGGGATTTTGCTGATTTATTGTTTAAAATAAAAATGCAAATCAATAAAAATTAAAACATAAATTACAAAATTTTGGTGACGTGTCAAAACTATTTGGTTTTAAATTTTGTACGTTAAATAATTAATGAATATTAGTTTAATTTGAAAACTTTAAAGTTATTTGAATTTTAAACTACTAATCGGGATTTTTTTATTTACAAGACGTTTTAATTGTTAATTATATAGTCTTGAATATATTAAATATTTTAATTTTAATGTAAAATATTATTTGATTTTGAAATTTTCAAATCTAAAAGTGCCACTCGAAGCTTCAATAAAAAATTGGGACTGAAAATTCCAGGCATTATTAAAATTGCCGTAAATATAAAATTCTTGAAATTGAAATTTCCCGACAATGGAAAAATCTCTAAAAACATTATTTTCATAAATGATTTAAATAACACTTGAACAAATTTTTTAAATTATTTTGCATTTTTAAAAATATTTTTCAAATATTTTTAGAGAATTGTACATTCTCAATTTTCGGTCGGGAATTTTGCAGTATCTGAAATTTTTTATTTCGGGAATTTTCAGTAGTCCCAAAAATTTTACAAACTTCAGAACTTTTAGAAATAAAACAGACCCAGATTTTTAATATTAAAACTTAAATCTATTCCATCGGGAAATTTTTCAAGCCTTATTTTTCCTTCTAAAGCCGACCCTTTTATCTTTTTGCTCATAATCATGATAACAAAGAGCTTGACTAATAAATTTCTCATTCCCAAAAATGACGATAAGCCCCATAGAATAAAAAAACTTCAAACCCTATCAATTTAAATACAAATAATCAAATCCAAATTTCATCTCTAGAAAAAATTCTTTAAAAATCATCGTCAAAAATCTTTACAATTCGAACAAAGCCCTCAAAATTGCGTCTTATTTCCTTTCTTCACCATAAAAAAAAAGACACTCCATTCTTCTCCGTTTCTCGGATCTTCCATGCGAGTCCAATTCCGAATTCCCTTTTTCGTAATCAAAATTACAAAACCCCTATTAAATTTCACCATGCCACAAGAATAACAAAAATTCCTTAGAGGAAACTAAAATGCTTAGTTAAATTCGAAAAATTTCCTCTACATTTACAAATTTACGATTGCGTGTTCACAATATCGTAATATATATATATATATATATATATCGTAATCTCGTTGGGATTCGGGATCGAAGAGTCCGTTAGAGCATTACCATATGATTTACGCGTCCCCCCTCCAGAGCAAATCTCCTCCCCTTCAAGGGGAACTAAGTACGGGTTTTAAATCGCCCGACTGGCCCATCCCTTGCCCCTCGGAGTTTCGCCTATCTGAAACTGAATCTGAATCAGGCAAAAGGAAAAAACTAAACGGACGGAATAAATAATATAAAGATGTAAAAAATGGCCGTGGTGAGACAGCAAACTAGTAAAGTATGTATCATGGTTTCGTGTATAATTACCAGGCGTCAATTTCTGAGAAACCTCACCAAATGGCGAGGGATTTTGGGCCTTGGCGACGTTCGGCGATGAACTTCCGGGTGAAACACACATGGGAACGCATCTTCGTCGCTTGCTTGGACGTCCATGGCTGTGCACCGGGTCAAATTCCAGAGATCTTTTTAGGGTGGCGCAGGCCATTTCTCTAGCTCACTTTTCTTGTCCTGTGTGAGTTGAGAGACTAACACAGAGAAACGGGGAACTTGGCACCTGGATGGAACGGCAATTTTCAAGATGAAAAAATACCGAGTTCCCAGGTTGCGACGAACTATTTCAACGGCCAAACGAATCTATCGTGGTTTTTGTAGAAATCGGGACAGATTTTTGAGAAACAAGGCGAGGTTGCACCAAAACAAACACTATCCGAAACAATATGGCCGACCTCGACTGTACGTTGGCAAGTGAACGACTGTCCAAGAGAACAGGAGGAAAGCTCCATCTTTTCTTTTTCAGACTAGGGATTTCAGGCGTGCCAATAGTAGTTTTCTGGGGAATTTTGGGGGAATGATAAATTTTCTAGTGAGAGACCAATGGGATGACGAGTTACGTCATGCATCTCCCCTTTATAGAATTTTTTATTTATTTCGATTGTATAATTTTTTATTGTATATATTAAATAATTAATGTGATGTTTTTTTGGGGATTTTATTAAAAATAATGGGTAACTTGGGACTGTTTATTATATAGGGAAAAAGTCTTTACACGTATTTATTTTAATAAAGAATATCTTTGATTTTAGATAAGGAAATATTTTTGATTCTTGTTAAAACGTGTTAAGATTGAGCAGAATTAAATTCCGGTCGAAAACTCTGGTACTTTCTGGCAAAGTTTTAAATTAAATTTTCAGAATTTAAGTAATGTTTTACAAAAAAATATTACAGGAAAATTATTACAGAAATAAATATTATTAAAATATTGATGATTTTTTTATAATAATTTTTGTATAATAACGAGAGAAGTATAGAGATAAAAAATAATTTCCTAATTATTTATATACTGATTTTTCTATAGAGATAATAATAATAATAATTATTATTATTATTAATTAATATAATAATAATAATTCTTATAATCTCGAGAAAATGATAGAAAAAAATAGTTCTAAAAATAAATAATATTTAAATATTGATAATTTTTCTATAATGATTTTCCTACAATTTTAAAATTGAATATTTTCATTCTACTTAAAAAATATTTGAGTTATATATTTTTTCGCTCTGTACGCATAATTCTAGTTAAAAATTGATTAATTCTACGGAGGGAATGAATTCCAATTTGAATATTTATTAAATAAAATGAAGAAATCGACTTTTTAGATTTTTGCTTCAACACCCTTAATGAAATAAATAATACTAAAATACGGATAATACATTTTTCTATTCTCGTGAAAAAAATTATAGAAATTTGAGCCTAGGAAAATTATTAATATACTGATTTTCCTATAATATTTTTTGAAAAACGTTTCTAGAATTTTAAGTACATTTAAAAAATTCTACACTTTATAAGATTTGATTTCGAATTCTTCATTATAGGCAAAAAGTATATAAATTAAAAATTTTTTTGGCTCTGTAGCGATATTTAGTTCTTAATTATATTTGCGGGTACAGAGCGAAAAGATTTCTGTTTTTATTGTCTTTTTGAGTAAAATGAAGAAATTGGATTTTGAAATTAGAACTTGAACCTAATTTTATTATTCATTTTTGTCATATAATAATTTTTACAAAAATTTTGAAACCTCTCGGTCACTTTTGTATTTAATTTTTGACATTTTATAATTTAATCCTGAATTTATTGACTTTCTTTTTACAAAATTGTCGAAATTTTGTATTCAAACTTTAAAATAGTTTACTTTTATATATTTTGTGACTTTTTGATATTTTTGGACAAACTTAAAATTATTTTCATGTATAAAATGCAAAAATACGAATTTTGTTCTTTGGGATATTAAAATTTTTAATATTTTTTTCAAAAAACAAAAAATGCAAACATTTACAATTCGATTTAAATTACAATTTTGAATTCGCCCCGAGTGGGAAAGGGACAGTAAAGTTCAAAACTTTTTTCCATTACCTAATCATATATTTACTTTCTCTAAATAAAAATTCTACAAAATAAAAACTTCTCTAATACTTTTTTTCTGAATTCTCTACACAATCTCGATTTTACAAGAAAGTGTGGTTTTTTTCCCTAAACTTTTTTTTTTCAATCGCAACTACTGAGAGTTATCAAAGTTTTTATTCTTATTGCTTACTTTTGTACCATAAATAATATTAGGATTCGAAAACACTTGAAACATTCGAACACGTTGCTCTTCAAACTTTTTTTTTTCGTTTCCTTGTTCAGAGCTTACAATTCTCCATTCTGAATTTTTCCTCATTTAATTATATTTAACTATTTAATTATATGATCGTATTATTATAACGTGGAACGAAAATAAAGAAACTAGATATTTTACTATCAAATAAAAGGCTCGTAATCACGAACAATTAAAGTCTCTAAGTCAGAGAAATGTTAACACAACTCTTGTCTTTTTAAAATGACAAGAGTTTTAAAAACTAAGTTCCTTTTCAAAATTAAGCTACTCTGTAAAGCAAAATACAGAGTCGTTTAAAATCATAAATCGAACATTCTCGTTATCGCCCATTTATAAAAAATACACCTTTTCCACTCTATATTATTGAAAACATACTAGATTTATTTTTTTGAAAAAAGTTCTTTTTGCAACGATTTTTTTCTTAAGGAATGTTAACTATGATTAACGATTAGATCAAGAGGATGGATAATTGAAAAGCGAGGAGTTTAATCCCCGGATAACATCGAGGTCTTAATTATTAACTCTGCTTTAAGTCTAGACGAATTGATAAACTTTTTTTAAATACTGCATCACATCTGAGGTAACTGATCGATGGGAGTTGCGAAAGTGAAATCTTCTGGGAAAAGTGTCACTGCATGCGGGTACATCAATTTGTAGGCTTGACGAATCGTCACGTCGGCGACGCCAGCAATGTCTCCGATTTCCTTTTGCGATCTTTTTTCATTTGAAGCCTGAAAAATTTTTTTTTTATTATTTAAAGGAATTTTTGGATATGAAAAAGGTTTTCTAAATCAATTTTAAAGGATTTTGCTTTAAAACTTACTTGCGAGGCCATATAAATCGCAGCGGCTGTGACAGATATTGGCGATCGTCCTGGAACAATATCTTTTTCGGTAGCTTTTCTTGCAATGTGAGTAGCTGCCCTCTGCACCACATTAGGCAAACTCAAATTAGCGCAGAACCTCGACATGAAGTCACTGGTCGAAATAAGCTCAACGCTCGTTTGCAGAGCCTTCAAGATCAATTTGAAACATCTGCCTATTTCTTTCTTGCTGATCTTGCTCACAGCGCAAATTTCTTTGAAAGTTCTTGGGACGCCTTCCTGGCGACAAGCGATGTAAAGACACGCCGAGGCGATCGCGTCGTTTGCTCGGCCCTTCAAATTTTTGCCATCGTGGACTTGTTTAAACAAATTATTCGCCCTGTCCACAATAGTTTTTGGCAAATTAATTCGATCCGCCATACCGTTTATTTCCCGGAAGGCGTTGATTAAGGCACGGTCCGAACTGCTCATCTAAAAATTTAAAAGATTAATTAATTAATTAATTAATTAATTAAATAATTCACTTGGTTATTTTTTTAACTATGTGGAGAACAGAGGTTTTTTAAAAAGTTTTAAGGCTGCTTACAGTTCGTCGATTCTGATATTTTGAAACTCCGAATGCGTCAAAAGAAGCCGCGCCAGTTCCTGGACCGATCATTGTAGACAAATCTGAGCCATTGAGCAACGGATTTTCAGGACCTCCAACACGAGATGGATCAACTCCTGCTTTTTCGTTGCTGAATGTTCTCCATTCTGAGCCTACGTCTATTACTCTGAAATAGTTAAGACCAGATTAGTAGGGGAATTATAGAGATATAGAGTGTTAGATTAGTTAAGGTATTTTTTTTTTATTAAAAATTTTACCTGTCGCCCACGACTAGTCCACATTCTGAACAAATTTGATCACCCGCTCTGTAATCTTCGATAAGAGGACTCTCTGGATGATAACGGCAGCAGATTTTGTTGTCGTATGGACTGAAATTAGAAAAAAATCAATTTAATTAATAAGAAGTTGTGTAGCTTCTGAAAATTAGGTACAAAGTTTTTACTTGGATGTTAGTACGATTTTTTATCATTTTCAAGGGCCTGGGTTGAAGTTTAATATTATAATTAAATCTTTTTATTTTAACGAAGAAAAATTAGAATTAAAAATCTTCTTGCTCTGTACCCACAATTATATTTAATTATAATACTTGTTAAGTAAAATGAAGAAATCCAACCCAGGTATAATTTTTACAAAATTTTCAAAATAGAAGCTCGCGTTTTGGTTTGATAGTTTCTTAAAATTCGTTAAAATCTCATACTATTTTTAAAAACCTTTTGAAAGGTGAAAATTGAAAGTATTTAAACATTCCTCGAAATCTCTTAAAATTCCTTGATTTTTAAAATCCCTTAAATCACTAGAAATCTCGCATCAAATTTCATGAAATCCTTAATAAAATTCTACAAAATCTTTTAAAAATCAGAAAAATCTTTTGGAATCCCTTATAAAGTTATTAGAAATCTCATGAATTTTAATTCAAATTAATTTTCTTTAAATCTTTTGAAATTCCTCAATGAAATTCACGGATAAACTTTAAAATCCATAAAATATTTTAAATATAAACAATCTCGAATTCTCTTAACACCACTTAATTTAAAATCGTTACAATCTGTTAAAATTTCTAGTAAAGTCTTAAAATTCCTAGAAATCGAAATTTCATAAAATTTCTCGAAAACTTTCAAAATCCCTTACAATTCGTAGAAACCTATTAAAATTCCACAAAATTAAAAATTTTTTAGAATTCTGTAAAATTTGTTAAAATCGCTCGCATTCCTCTAAAATTCCACGAAATCTTTTGAATTGTGTAAAAATCATTTGAAAATCATCATAATCTTTTAGAATTTCTAGATATCTCTTAAAACTCCAAATAACATTTTGAAAGCTCTTAAAATGTCACGAAATTCGCAATCTCTTAAAATCCCTTAGAATAAAAAACTTCTTAAAATTGTATGAATTCCTTAAAATTCTTTGAAAACTCTTAAAATTCCTAGAAACATTTAACAATTTTTTAAATTTAACATTTTTAATGTCTTAAAATATAAATACTTAAAATTGCAAAAATTTCTTCAAATTCCACGAAATCTTTTAAAATACCTTAAAGTCGTACGAAATTTTTCAAAAATCCGAAAAGTCTTTTGACTTTCATAAAAATCATTTGAACGTCAAAATCGCTTAAAATTCCGAAAAACCTCTTGAAATTTCTTTCTAAAAAAAGTGGTTTAATGAAATGTTTTGAAAATTTCTTATAAAATGTTGTTTCAAACAATTAAGTATATGTTTAATTACTTAGGAAAATTGAAATTACATTGTAATAAATAATATTATTGAATATCTATATATTACAATTAATTACAGTACAATTACAATTTTCTTTTGTAATTATTAATTATATTGAGGATAATTACAATTTCTTTTATGTAATTAGTAATTAAAAAAGGAGAATTACCAATTTTTCCAACTCTATTGAAACCTGAATGGCTTTGAATGACAAAATTGTAAAAAATAAAATAAAATACTCGGCTAAAGTTTTGCTTTGCAATTGTAATAACAAAATAATGAAAATTCGACTGGGAAGTTGACAAAAGTCTAATAAACAAACAACAATGAAAACACAGCTGCGACAGATAAACAAAAACAACAAACAATCAAATGTGGAACGAACATAACCGTAAAGTTGGAGACGGGGTCATAATTATTTTGAGGAAATTGGAAGGAATTGTAATATATAAAAACACGGTTTTTAACAAATTTTTATTTATGAAATTATAATAAAGAGAAAATAAGAAGGTTTATGCAGTGAAAAAGGTTTGGGAACTACGTCTTTATTAAATTGATTAAATTGACATAACCGATAACCAGAAGAGACTTTCGAAACAAGCCACTTTCACATTTTTCATTTCATTTTATTGCATCGATTTTTATCACAGATTGTAGAGAAATATTTAATTGACTTACTTTGACGAAGCTGCCATTTCAGAATCGTGGTACCTTTAATTCAGAATTCCAAAAACAGAGCAAAATAAAGTTAACTGCAAAGCACGCTGCAAACGAATGCATCAATACAACTACATATACAACTTAGTACACACTGACAGTGAAACAAAATGGAGGATTTTTTACCATAGGAGCAAACAAAAGTTTTGAACAATTTTTTTTATTATAAAGATTTAGGAGCTAGTAAACATATTTTAGTGCTTTTTATTTTTTTTTATTGATTTTTATCTGGATATCTTTATTTATAACCGATTTTAATCAGTTATCTTAGGGTCAAATTGTCGGTAATGTAGGAATCTATATGTGGCATAATACTGATAGAAATTGACTTTACCTTCAGTTCAACTTTATTCCGCTAGATGGGGGCTAAAGTGATTTCTAGGAGAAATTTAAATTTATCAAGATTGTTTATTAATCAAGAATTCTTTATCAAAATATCACTTATTATTCAATATTCATTTCTGAAAACTTTATTTCGTAACATGAGCAATTTTAATTTGTTAAAAAATTGAAGTAGCAAGAAATGTAAATTAAATGAAATAAATGTAAATAAAAAGAAGTAAGAGAAAAAGAGAAAAAAATTAAATCAAAAAATCATTAAATCTTTAATTAATTCACTCTTAGTTAAATAAAATAATAATAATAATAAAATACATAATAATTATAACAATATAATTTTTTTATAATAATAACTATTAAATCAAAAAATAATTAATTCATTAATTAATTCACTCTTAATTATTATTAATTTATAATTTTTTAAGTGATATCTTGAAGAAATTTAAATTTATCTAGAATTCTTTATCAAGATATCTCTTATTATTTAATATTCATTTATAAAAACTTTATTTCGTAAAATAATCAATTTTAATATGTTAAAAAATTTAAGTATGTAACAAGAAATGTCAAATGTTTTAAATGATTTTAGAAACTCCGTTACCTGTCCTTTAGCTGTGTTATAGAAAAAAGTTATTAAATTAGAAATTATATATAGAATATAATTATTTATATCAAAAAATTAATTTTTCAAAGAATAATTCGTTTTGAAGTCTATAAATTGCTACTGAATTAAATATATTAAATAAAATAAATGAAAAGCTCTTAAATATCAATTATTATTTATTTTATTATTTTTTAATCGGTTACAACTGTTATCCTTAATTTATTTTAATTATCGTGCATATTTCATATAATTAAATTACTATAATAAAAAGATAAAATATTTTAAATATCAGTACATTCTTATTTGTGTTTATTAAAGGAAGCAGAGGAAAATTTGATGTACGTAAGTGGGTCAATTCAGAGATATTAGTTGATTTCCGCTCTCAGGCCGTAAACAAAAGTAAAACAATATAAAATTGGTAAATACCAGAAAATTATTATGTCGCGTCATTTCATGACTCAGATAACAATAACATAGTGATCGTTGTCTATGATACAATCGTCTATATGACGAAAAACTCAGTTCATTGATATTGAACTTTAAGTTCCAATCGCGGAAAGGAACTCTCTCATTAATCAATATTACATATACATATATATGTCTATTAATAAGTGTAGGTGCTTTATGACGTGCTTAATGCTATATTTCTGAAATCCTAGTAGTCGCAGGGGGCCGTTTAGGTTGAAAGACTTAGAAGATAAGAAAATGTTGTAAATAACTTCGTTTTTCCGTATATGTCTCAATAAAAATTATAAATACATTCAATCTACTCCAGAAAGACTTCCTCCTCACTCTTCCTGGTAATTCTTACGCGTAATTAAAGACGTAATGTCTGAGAAAGAGCCATATATTAAGTTTTAAGCTCAAAATTTCATTCTCCATTTTATTCAATGAAAATTAAAGATAAATATTTTCTCGCTCTGTAGCACTAATCTTTTTTCAAATATAAGACTGCGTACAGAGCGAAAAAATATTTAATTTCGATACTTTTTGTATAAAATGAAGAATTCAAAATTCAACATTTTAATTTTACGTAAAAAATATTTGAATTAGATATTTCCTCGCTCTGAATGCATAATTCTAGTTAGAAATTAATTAATTCTAACGAGGGAAAAAATTGTAAATTTAATATTTGTTGAGTAGAATGAAGAAATCGAATTTTTAGATTAGAACTTGGCTCCAACACCTTTAAAGTCGAATTGAAAAATTGAAAGTATAAAAAAGATTGTGAAACCTGCATTACTCACAAAATATGTATTTTTATATAATCGGTATTGGATTTTCTAGTAGTCAAAACAAGAACAAGAAAAGCGATAAGTTTGACCCAATGACAGTTTTTTTAAAAGTACGAAACAAACAATTTCTTCTAATATCACAAGATTCCCAGCATAGCACCTAATTAAAAGTGATAAAACTGTGTGTGAAGTATAAATGGCACGTATATCCAATAACGGAAAATAGAGCTTGTTATTTAATTTTATAATCCGAAGATTCTGGAAAATGTTTTTATTTTATTTTTTCTTTCACTGAAATTCCGAAATAAAATCGTCCTTGGTAACAAAATACAATAATATGTATATCAGAGAAAATGCGTGTTTGATCATGAAAAAAATAAATTATCAGCATCAATAGAGCATCATCACTAGTCAAAGACTTGAGTTAATTCTCACTATACTATACTTGAGATTGTTATCCTCATCACGTAATGACGTTTTATTCAGAATTTGATTATTTGTCGGTTTCACTAGAAACATATTCACGTAAATAACATTTAATTTCCCAATGATAAGAAGTCGTATAGTATTTATCATGTATCTGAATATTAAGTAATTAGAGACTTGTTCTGGAATTTCAAATGAGTTATATCAATTTTTTAAATTATGAATTATTAGATATTATTTGAGAGAAAAGTACCTTTATGTTCTTGTCTCAAGGTCAGCTTACCCCCACCTTGTATACCCCCTCCCCTAAAATGTAGTCTCACCTTCGTTATCACCTTAACTCTTTCATATAGAATTCCTTTGATCCCCTCAGCTGTCCCCATCTCTATCTCCTGGATCTTCAACACGAAATGTTCATTACCCCCTTATCTCTAGTTGAACCCCCCCCCTCCGTATCCAACCCCTCTACAACATTATCATACCTGTATTACTGCCTAAAGTTATTTACTCCTACCTTTATATACCACTTGCGGTTTCCCCTCCCCTGCCCCTCTCTTAGCCCCTCTCATATCCAATTTATTTCCCCTTCCCCCTCCCCACTATGAAATATTTTCACCACGCTTTCTCAAATACATACTCCGCACTTCAGATTTGACATTCTTTCCCTCTTTTAATACCCAGCCCCTCCTGTCTTCTCCAGCCCCCTCCCCAACCTTACTCTACTCCCTTTACTGTTTAACACAGTTCATTAATCCAATCTCTGTATACCATTTACGTAATTTTACCTCCTATTTGCCCTCTCATTTCCCCCTTAAAAAAGCCTCCTACGCCCCTCCCCATACTAAGCCCCCTCGTTGATCATTTCCCTAACATTAGCCTCAGCCTTTTATTGCTTAAAACAATTTATTTCTCCAAAAATTGTACACCATCCATAGATTGCCCCCTCTCCATCCCAATACTAAGCCCCTCCTTTTAATTCCCTCCTCCTCTCCACACAAACCCCTTTGTACTTCTTAACGAAATTCACTCCCGTTACCTTTATATTTCAACCTTGGATTTACATCCTCCAACATACAACCGCCCCCTCCCCTGCCTACTTAACCACTCACTCTTTATCGCTAATGCATTTCAACAACCCTTTTTTACCACTAGCAGCTCCACCACTCGGTCTGCCCCTCTTCAACGCGCTTTAATTATTTCCAAAATTCCCTCCTCGGCCCCTCCCCAGTTCATAGTGCACTTTCCTCTTATCCAAAAGTCCCACCCGCCTTTGCAAATACGCCCTCTACACTTTATGCTTTATACTCGCCTCCTCCCAATATCGAGCCCTTCCCCCTCCCCAACTCCATGTATCACTTTCCGGAATTTCCTCGGTCCCTCCCCATTCCCTATGTCCCTTCCTTTTACCCAATACTTCTCTTCCATCTTTTCTTGTACTACATTTATATTATAATTTTTATAATCAACCCCCTCCCCAGTATAGTGTCCCTTCCCCAATATGGAGACCCTCCCCAATTCATTTTACCACTTTCTAGAATTCCCTCTGCCTCCTCTTAATATCGTTTTCCTCCTCTTTCCCATCTCCATGTACCATTTTCCGGAATTTTCTCGGCCCCTCCCCATTCCCTATGTCCCTTCATCTTACCTAATACTTCTCCGTCTTTTTAATATTCCCTTTATATTTTTATATTCACTCCCCTCTCCAATATAGTGACTCCTCCTCAATATTGTGCCCCTCGCCAATATGGTGCCCCTCCCCATTATTGTACCTCCTTTCCAATCTCGAGCCCCTCCCCCTTCCGAATTCCCTTTACCGTTTTGCAAAATTCCATCTGCCCCTCCCCATTCCCTATGTCCCTTCCTCTTAATTAATTCTTTCACTTTGTCTTCTCAAGTACCCCCTCTCCACTTTATTTTGATAATTTCCCCCTTCCCACTATGGAGCTCCCTCCCTTCTTTAACTCCCTTTATCGCTTATCAGAATTTCTTCGGCCCCCTCCTCTTACTTAAAAGTCCCATCTGCCTTCTTAAGTATGTCCTCTCCACTTTAAACTTTATAATCGCCTTCTCTCAATATCGTTTTCCTCCTCTTTCCAATCTCCATGTACCATTTTCCGGAATTTCCGCAGCCCCTCCCCATTCCTTATGTCCCTTCATCTTACCCAATACTTCTCCGTCTTTTCTTATATTCCCGTTATATTTTTATAATCACTCCCCTCTCCAATATAGTGACCCCTCCCCAATATTGTGCCCCCTCCCCAATAATGTGTCCCTCGCCAATATGGTGCCCCTCCCCATTATTGTACCTCCTTTCCAATCTCGAGCCCCTCCCCCTCTCGAATTCCCTTTACCGATTTGCAAAATTCCCTCTGCCCCTCCCCATTCCCTATGTCCCTTCTTCTTACTTAATTCTTTCACTCTGTCTTCTCAAGTACCCCCTCTCCACTTTATTTTGATAATTTCCCCCTTCCCACTATGGAGTTCCCTCCCTTCTTTAACTCCCTTTATCGCTTATCACGATTCCCTCCGCCCTTTCCCAGTTCTTGGCCCCCTCCTCTTACCCTGCTTTTTTTCTTAGACACACCCTCTCCACTTTAAGTTTTATGATAAATCCCCTCCCTAAAATGTGAAGCCCCTTCCCCTTTCCTACTCCTTTATCGTTTTTCACAAACCTCTCTTTTAGCGTTTATACCACTCGCGATTTCGTTTCGCTCCATGTACTCGCTCTTTAATCCCATAGCTCTTTAACTCTAAAAGAGTTGGATCTCCTCTTAAGCAACTCATCTCCCCACTACCCCCTTTACTAGAATAAGGCTGTTATATACCTATAATATACCTGCTTAAAAATTCAATAATTATTTTTAAAAATTTTTACTTTTTTTTACCTGATAACGTAATTTTTTATCCTAATTTAAATCAAAATTTTTTCAATTTCAGGTTTGCTTCAGTAATTGGAATTGTTATTACTCCTAATGCGTTCTACAAAAAATATTAGGTAAGCAAATATTTTCTATTTATATCTCGTTTCATAACTTTAGATAACACATAAAAATACAGGTAACATCTATTTATACAACTTTAGATAAAATTAAATAATTTTTAAATTATCAAAAAAATATATATATATAAAAACCTAGGGTTGTTTTTGGTCGCAAATTTCTCTAATCTCTTACTGATATTTACTCTTACCTCGAACAATTTATTATATATCCGTTATAAAATAAATTGAAACTTCTATAAATGATTAAAGAAAATTTCTAAATTTCTTTGTTGTGAAATACTTGAAATTTTGTTTAGTCTTCAATTTTGAAACAAAACTCTCTTCTCTTATCGATCATGCATTCACATTTTCTGAAGGATGAAGCCACAGGCAAAAATTGACTCATTTTCTCCTTGAGATAATGTCAGTTCACAAATCCGGATTTTATTTAAACAACCACACGCGACACCCGTTGAACTATGAACCACTCGGGTCAATCGCTTCGCGTGCCCGCGCTTACTCTCTTTATAATCTCACGCGTTGCGTTGTCAGTTCGCGTGCCATGAGGGATGAACTTTGCGTTGCCATTTATCGACATTAATTAATAAGCTATTAATACAAAATGTGCATCTCTTGCCGCATTAATTGGCTCTCTATGATAAAATCCACTTCTCACTAGATTATACCCACTTTATAACTTTAAATTTTAAAACAGATAACATATTTATTTTTTTTTTCATTCTAGTTCAAAGTAGATTCTTCATAAAATTCTTGTTGCTACGCAAACAGCCGCTATTTTATTCTGAATTAAGTTTTAATTCTCAATTCACATAATTACAAAAAAAAAAAAAAAATTATTAAGGTCACAATATTTTTGAAACGTGCTTTCACATTTTTATCGCAGGAGATTAGTAGCCTAACCGACATTTACAAGAACATTTTACATTTGTGCCGAAGTTCATTGATAAATTGATAATGAATAATTAAGTGATGCAGTATTAAATTTTTTTTATTTTATTGGATATCAAAATTTTAATATCTGTACGGACCGAACGCGTTTCCGTTCTTCAATTTTATATTTTCTGATATTTCATATTTCTTTCATATTTTAATATTTATTTAAATTGTAATAATTAATAAATTATTATTATTATTATTATTATTATTATTATCATTATTATTTCTCTGCATCTCTACATCTACATTTATTGAGATATCAAGTTGAATATTATTTCTAAAAATGAAGTTAAAACATTAAGATGGGTTTATCTGGTCCTAAATATAGACATTCATATAAAGTAATTTTTTCACACAATTTTATTTTATTTTTACAAAAATTTAAGACAGATAAGCATACCTTAGCATATTTTCTTTAATTTTATAAATTTTCAATTTAATATCTCAATAAATGTAGACGTAGCGTTCCAGAGAAAAATTTCGGTAAAGTAGGGATCGGGCAAGTCTTGGATGGCCTTAATCGATATTTATTTTTTTTTTTCTGATTCTGATAAAACTTTTCGTCTTTTTTCAAAAACTTTCGGAAAAATTATATCCGGAAGTTTAGTTTAAAAAATATCATACTAAAGAAATATTTGCGTTTTTTACATTCTAATTTTTTTAAACACTTCGTAAATATTAAATATTTTTACTATACTTATCACTCTTGACGACCCTCGATGTAAAGCAAGAATGTCTAGCAAGATTTTTTTTAATCTGATAGATATCAATAAAGTTGCTGTATTAACTATTTTATATAAAACTTACGATATCTATTTTCAAATAAGAAACCGAACGCGTGCTTCCACGCGCGCGTTTGCTTTATTTAAAAAATTTTTATATTTTTAATGTTCTATTTATTTTTTCCCTATCAGATGTAATTAAGATTTTATTAAAAAAAAAATAAATTTTGTAGGAATAAGAAGCATAAGAAACAATTTATGAAATTAAGGCTGTGTAGTACATCTATTATTTATACGATCCCTACCTTACCGACCTTTTTTTCTCTGCACCGCTACATTTATATTTATTAAGATATCAAATTGAAAATTTATAAAATTAAAGAAAATATGCTAAGGTATGTTTATGTGGTCTTAAATTTTTGTAAAAATAAAAAAAAAATTATGAAAAAAATTTTTATTATAAATGTCAATATTTAGGACCAGATAAACGTACCTTAATACTTTATCTTCAATTTTCGAAATTTTCAATTTGATATCTCATTAAATGTAGACGTAGCGTTGCAGATAAAAAAATGTCGGTAAGGTAGGGATCGGGTAAGTCTTACATGACCTTAATTTTACTAAACGAGAATATAAATATTTTTAACGATTTTAAAATTTAGGATAAAAATAAGAAACTTTTAAAGCGTTGATTATTTCAAAATTTGTAATATTTTTGGAATTTTCATTGTGAAATGAAACCAACATTATTAAAAAATGTTCCTCCCTGAATATGGCGAAATTATTCAAGTCATTACATTGATAAGTACCATTAAAAATTCGGTTCCAAAGATATCATTATTATTAAATTCTTCTCATTTCTGATTACGTTCTTTTTTTCGCGATATTGCTAAAGCAATACAGAATTAAATCTGTTTATTGCACAGTTACGATATAATTTAAATTCAGGTATGAGAGAAAAAACTGGAAAAGTCAGGTAATTGCTCGACTATTCACTATTATGTAATTTCCAACTTGTAAAACTCGTTTCTTAGATTACAAAGTAGATACTTTATGAACATAGAAACTTGCACGTTTTCTCTAGAAACTGTACAATTTTTACAGCTCAATGTTTAAATCTCCCAAATTTAAAAGCGCCTTATTTGAAAAAAAATTAATTTAACAGTTTATAAAGAATTCTTTTGTAAAGAATTCGTTTCCATACGAAAAAGCTTTAATATCTTTTTTTTCCCCATGAAGATATTTTTATTAAGTTTACATAGGCTAAACAGGCTCGTCTCCTAAAAATTGTGGATGCCGCCGAACGTGAGAAATCACACGTGAATGTTCTTTGAATGTGATTAATGCTGTTTGCCATAATTTTTATCGACGTTGAGTAACAGTTATGACGAAATCAAATATTTACTCCACAAATGTGCATGCAATCATTTTAACCCTCTTTTTTGCAATTTTATCGTTCTTATCTTTCTGCCAAAAAACTATATTTTTTTTCTGCACAATCTTCTTTAATATTTTAAAATTATTCTTTAAAATATCTCACACTGTTTAGTGAATATTTTATTACTAATTGTTGATTATTTAAAAAAATCGTAATTCCACTATTAGGAATTTTAGGATTTTTCATGAAAATTCATTATAAAAAGACAAAAAATATGGAATTTTATTAATAATATTACAGTTGACTTTGACTTTCCGTACACTTTTCGCAGTGAACACTTTGAGACTTTGCGCACCACTCCCCCCACCACGCATCTTTATTTAGTAACTGTGACTCGAAGACGCTCGAAGAGCGCCGGAAACTCCCGAAGAGGGACAGACAATATTTCTATTCCACTCACTCGCGAGAAAGGGGGCGTGGCTTAAAACCTATATAGCCAAAGTCAATTAATAATAATAATAATAAAAAAATATTGACTAATAGAAAATTGAAAATTATATCATTAATTTTTAAATGTAAAAAGCTTCTCATTGACTTCTAGTATCATTAATTTAATTAATTGTCATCCGAAGTGTGACGTACCTACTGTGGGAAGGTAGACGAATCATTACGACAATTAAACCGATAATTGAAGACTTTAATCACGGCGATAAAAGTTATGATCGACCTACTATCTCGCGCCATCTGTTTAATTATAGACGCTACAAATCTTGACTCATTGTCGGTGGCAAAACTACGAGCTGATGACTTATAAATAATAAGGGATATGTATTTTTCAAAAAAATGATAATTCATAATTATGGTAATTAATTATGTATTAACAATTATAAAATAATTTATGCTTTCATAAAAATATGCTTAATTATCACTTGAAAGGTGGTCTTGTTTTTAAGTTGTTATTGGTGTCTAGAATTTTATTATCAATTCTTGGGAATTGGTATAAATTAAAATGTTCTTCTTATGATTTCTGAAAATTGGACCCCCAACCTTGATGAAATTTTTATTGTTTTAAGATTAAATCGAAGAAATGAGATTACGTCTGATTTTAAACGTCGAGGTGAACAAATAAACGTCACGATCTAATTCTGATTCTATAGACTTATGCAATTATTTTGATTTACGAGAATTTGATGCAGGTGTTTTGAGTTATTCCAAAAATAAATTTCTGCAATTGTTGAGGGAATCATTTTTAAACTGGTTTTTAATGATTTTTATCATTTATTTTTTTATTTTGAAATCTCTTAAAATTTCTGAAAATCTCTTAAAATTTCTTGAAATCTTGAGAAAAACTGATATTTGACTTATTACCATTATTCTCATTATAAAATAATAAAACCAAATAACAACCATGACAGAATTTAAATTTCCAAATGAAATTGTAGATAAGTAAATTTTTCTCAGTATTTACATTTCCCAGAGCGATGTATTTTCTTATTTTCTTCGGTCCGCAACCCCAGACTCACCCGGGTGGGAGAATCACTCTTCATTTTTGTAATATCATTTACTTTATTCCTCAATCTCACTATATTTTTTGTTTACTCTTTCACATACTCTTGGATTATCGCGAACCGAATACTTCCGAGCTAAGCTCGTTTGATTCACAACCCATGGAAGGGGGGGAGGTGGGGGAGGGTGAAGTGTGAGGACAGTGAAGAAAAGCGGGGAAGCTCACGTGGTACCAACCAAGAATCCTATATAAGAGCTTACCACCTAATTTCAACTATTATGCGAACGTTTAAGATCAGTTTTCTTGACTGCGAGTAATACGGGTATCTATTTTTGTGAGTGAAAAATAATCGGACTTTACTAAGTAAGTAGAGTATTTTTTTTTTAATTAAAAAAAAATTTTTATTGTATTTTTTTTTATTATGCAATTTAATTAATAAAAATAATAATAGATAAATAAATGTCTTATTAATAAATTAATTTTTATAGAATGAGCAAATTAGGATCATTAGCAGATGGATCTCTGTCACCAATGGGATCCCGATCTTCAAGGACGATTTTGTCTAGGAAAATGGAAGGAAAATTAAATTTGAATCACGACGATGCTGTGATTTCTTCTCCACAAGGAATGGTAGTTCGTCCTAATCTCAGCGCGAGTTATGAAATCGACAGGTAAATAGATTGAAAAAAACTGACCTAGCTAAAACAATTAATATTTAAAATGAATATTTAAAATAAATATTGTTAATATTCTTGCAGAGAAAAATACGAGTTGGGTGCTTATGGATATGGAAAAAATAGTGTGAAGCTTCTCCATGTGAGACGGGAAGGTACTTATAATCACGAAATTAGGGAATACGAAGTTGATACACACTTGAGATTGAGCACGCAGAGAGACTACTTGGAAGGTGATAATCGTGATATAATTGCTACTGATAGCCAGAAAAATACAGTTTACCTCCTGGCGAAAAAGTATGGGGTCAAGTCACCGGAGGAATTTGGAATTTTAATTTGTGCTCACTTCCTGTATACTTATAAGCATGTTGAGGAAGTCAACGTCAATGTCGAGGAGTATCCCTGGACGAGACATCTTGTCAATGGTGTCCCTCACAATCACGCTTTTATCTTCAGTCCTACGGCCACGAGATATTGTCAAGTCACTCAACTTAGAAATGGTATGTGACTCATTTTATTTTTATTCGATCTCACTTTATTCATTTAAGTTTCACTCATTTTATCTTTGTTGTTTTTTTGTTTTTTTCATTTGGTGCACTTGTACTTTAGTCGATTCAAACTTTATCACTTATATAGATATTTTTTTAATTCAAGGTTTTATAGTTTAGCTAAAGGAGTTGAGAATCGGCTGCAAAATTCTGGAAGCTTAGCTGTAAAGGGGTTGAAAATTGGGTGCAAAATTTTGGTAGTTTAAACGTAAAGGGGTTGAAAACCGTCTGCTGAATTTTTTAAGCTTAGCAGTAAAGGGGTTTCTTTATTCTTAAAAAATTCTGATAAAAGTATCTTTTCATTTTTCAGACGTGCCACGCATTCGAGGAGGGTTGAAGGGTTTGAGAATTCTGAAAACAACTCAGAGTTCGTTTACCGATTTTATTCAAGACGAATACAGAACATTACCAGATGCAAATGACAGAATTTTCAGCACAGTTGTACAAGCTTCGTGGGACTTCTCTACCGCTTCCGGTGTTGACTTCGACAAGGTGTGGCAGACAGTGAAAGACTGCATTCTCCAGAATTTTGCTGGTCCCCCTGACACCGGTATTTACTCTCCTAGTGTTCAAAATACTCTTTATCTCGCCGAGAAGCACGTGCTAGATAAAGTCGATCAGGTATTTCTATTTCTGATTCACGTCTCATCATTGATAACAATCCTGATAATAATTACCGTTAACAATTAGATTGCGGTATTATTATTCACTATTTATTTAATTATTTAATATTTTCCTAATCTTTAGTATTAAAAATTTAAATTAAAAATGAATTTTTGTATTTTAGATCTCGAGCATCGAAATGAGAATGCCAAACAAGCACTATCTCGAACTGGACCTTTCCAAATTTCCGAAATTGGTCCAGGACGAGAATAAGGAAGTTTATTGGCCAATCGACAAACCCTCAGGAATCATTTATGCACAATTGAACAGAAAAGATGTGAAGGCTAGACTATGATAAATAATATTGTTATAAAATTGTCATTGTCCAGCTCAATGACAAATTGTGCATTTACTACTTATTGATAACTTTTGTTAATATCTTTAAACTAACTTAATTTTATGTCGCATTCAGTATTTTTTATGTGAGAGAAATTTAATTATATTACGCGTTGTTTTAGGATATAAATTATCATTATTGTACATATCCAATTCCCTTCGTAGTATTCTTGAAAGGACGTTGATCAGTCAAAATAGAAGAAGACGCTCCTCAAAAAATATCAAAATAGAGAATAAATTATTTTTAGCAGACTGTTGTCTCGTCTACTTATTTATTCGTACCCAACCCATTTTCACTTGAAGTATTCATTTTGGGAATTGGGGAATAGGGGAATAAAACCAAATATTAGTTCAGAATATTAACTATTCTCATTTCTAAATTCAATTTCAAGAAATCGAATTTCGAGACTAGAGCGTATAGATAAAGGAATAATTCTAAACAACAGGGAAAGTGAATCGCGATCATTGGGTCAAAGATTAGTGCCGTCCCAAATTTTAACCGTCGATTTCTATACACATCCTCTTGGGCACACCCTGTTTTCTCACTCTTGTCATTCATCAAACACATCTTCTCATACGAGTGAGACTTGGAAATATTTAACCTGGTCAAACACCCGATGTCATAAGAGAATCGTCACCTGCACTCGGGCAGTCAGTACCATTTTTGACTTCCCTCGAAACCCACTAAAAACTATTGCCAGTGAAATGATCCTTTCTCTCAAAAGAAATCTCCAAACTCAAATGAATTAAAACCGCGAGAAAAATACAGTGAGGAGGAAATAAGAAATAAAATAAGAATATAAATTCAGGGATATATAAAATGTGGAGATTCACTCAATTTCTGTACCTCCTAGTTCTTTTTTTATTAAAAATCAAGTGTTCTCTGTGTGAAAGTGAAACGCAAAAAATAACAGGAAACTGTGGAGGAACTTTTTCCGGTTACCAGTATACGATTAATAGTCCGGATTACCCTTCGAAGTATCCAGGAAATCAAGACTGTGTTTATTTTTTACGAGGAAGTAGACTAGCTCGTTGCGACCAGGAATTCCACATCCAATTTTTGGATCTGGACCTCAGACCTTCGGAAAATTGTGAAAAAGATTACCTCCAGATTGGAGAACGGAATATTTATTGTGGAAGCACTGTGGGCTTGAGAATTTTCAAAGGCGAAAATAACGTTTTGAAAATTCGTTTTCACTCTGGAGAGACAGGAGGAGGAAAAGGATTCCGAATTTTAGTGACTACCTTGCCTTGCGTCAACTCTCAAGGGAACAAGCAGAATTCGTAAGTAATTATTTTAGTAATTAATTCAGGAAGTAATTCAAGAATAAATCCAGGAATTAGTGAAGGAATTAATTGATGAATTAATCCCGGATTTATTCCAGGAATTAATTAAAGATCTCTTTTTCTAATTGTACATATAATTACCCCTTGCTTTATATTTAATTAAAAGTATCTCTATGTTTTAGCACGATTCGAGATGTGACACCTCGCACCCTAAAGCCAGAAACTTCCACCAAGTTATTCTACGAAGGAAAAATCGAGAAAAAAAATCAAAAAACCAGATTTGATCAAGAACCTCAAAGAGAAAATTCCGATACCAACAAATTTGAAGTGGAAACTCTAAATCCGGTTTATCGACCTCAGGTGACCTTTCCAGAAAATGATATTCAACCTCAAAGAGGAGACCAACCCTCTGCCACAAAACCACAAAATTGTTCCACTCCTCAAGATACTAGAAAACTTGGTTCATCTACCTATCTTTTTCTTCCCCCATCTTCAAATCCGACCAAACTTTTCAAATTGAAAAATTCCAATTTTTCGATAATACCTCCATCCAGAGAATTTGCTCTTCCAGTTTTGGAAACCACCCCTTTTCGACCAGTTCAAGAAAACTTTAAAAAACCATCTTTTCCTACCCCTTTTCGTTCAAATCAGCTAAATTTAAATAAATCAACTTTTGGGAGGCAACAATCACTTTCGGATTTTTATGGTGAACCTGGAAATCAAGTCGGGGTCGGGGTTGGAGTCGGAACTGATTGCGATAAGAATAATAATGATCACGTAGAATTTGATCAGGATGAGAACCTTCCAGATAGAAATTCTCAGGGAAATTTGGGTGATTTTCCAAATTTGGGTAATGGGGTCGGATATCCTGGACAAATTGGCGGGAGTGGGATAGTTGGGCATCCACTTCCAGGAATTGGATCGGGAAATTATCCTGGAATTAATCCAGGAATCAATCCCGGAATCAGTCCAGGGTTAAATCCAGGATATCTTCCAGGGATCAATCCAGGATTGAATCCAGGAGCTGGAAGTGTTTATCCCGGGCAAAATCCAGGAATCAGTCCAGGGTTAAACCCAGAATATCTTCCAGGACTCAATCCAGGAGCTGGAAGTGTTTACCCCGGGCAAAATCCAGGAATAAGTTCGGGAATCAATCCCGGAATTCCAGGGGGGAATTATCCTGGTCAAATTGGAGAGGGAGGGCTGGTTGGGCATCCTCTTCCGGGGATTGGATCGGGAAACTATCCAGGAAGTCCAGGAATTGGTGCGGGACAAACTCCTGGAATAAATCCGGGAATCAATCCCGGAATAAATCCAGGATACCTTCCAGGGTTTAACCCAGGACTGAATCCCGGAATTGGAAGTAGTTACCCCGGGCAAAGTGGGGATGGTGTGGTTATTGGGAACCCCCTTTTCCCAGAGGTTGGTAACGGGATAAATTCTGGAAGCTACCCAGGACTTCCATGGACCAACCCAGCTGGAGGTTCCGGATATAATCCAGGGCAAATTCCTACCTTTCCCAATCCGAATTACCCCATCCTTCCAAACAACGCCCCAAACTATCCACAATTTCCCACTCGATCAGAATGTTGCGCCCCCCTTCCTCCAGCCCCAAGATCCCTAATCAGCACTCCAGGATTCCCTACCCTTCACTTTTCCGCCACCCCCTACAATTGTCTCTACACCATAACAAAGTTTTCCCCATCCGTTTGTCAACTACGACTAAACCTTAAGTATTTCAATCTTGGAACTGATGCTCCCTATTGCACTGATGGTCACCTGGAGGTGGGGAACTCTAGAATTTGTGGATGCAAAACAGGACATAGCTTGGTCGTTCCGTTTGCAAATGACCTTGCAAAGATAATGAATGTGAGGTACTCGGGATTCCCGAATTCGAAGTTCGGTGGATTTCTGATTGAAGTTGTTCAGGAAGTTTGTGGGGATTATTACCCACTGATTAGGAACCGGAAGGACTTATCAGCGCAGAATAAGAGCTCTTCATCGCTGGAGGAAAGGAACGAGTCTATAGTTTCATCGAAATCAATAATTTCATTGGCAGACCCTGGCTCACGGACGAGGTGGAAGAGGGAGGGATATTCTTATCCGAAGCCGACAGGTCACGCGATTTTGGATGCTCACTCATCTGGAGGTCGAAGTGAGAGTCTTTTTTGGAACTCGTGTCAGGCTCGAGTTTTCCTTGACTGGATCTTGGCAGCGAAAGAGGCATTCATCAGGGGATCCAGGTGTCCTGGTTCCGGAAGTTCTGGAATCAATCCAGTTATTCCGATACCTGGGGGTTCGGGTACGTTTCCAGGAATTTGTGAGGAAATTGCTGCTGTGGAGGGGGTGATATCATCTCCATTTTATCCTGGTTATTATCCGAATAATATTAGGAAATGCTACAGGTTAGACTACTATGGAATAATTAAGGGTGTTGGGATCCAAGTTCTAGCATAAAAATTCGATTTCAACTTTAATCGTTATATTTCTTCTAGGTTTTACAAGTCTCGAGGTTTTTGTCGATTAGAATTGTCAATCTTAGATTTTGATCTGGAAGCAAGTGTAGGATGTTCAAAAGATTATTTATTGTTCAGTGGACAAAATAAACGATACTGTGGCAATTCATTGACTGGAACTACAAGTAAGTTTCTTTTAAGGATGAAACTAATATGAGAGGAATCATTAAATTGTCCCTGGTAATTGAAATTGCAATAAAAATTCTGGTGGTGTTGAATAATAATATATATAACGTAGAAGTGATTTACAATCCACATTTATGGAATAAAATTTATAGAGTAAATTATGAGAATAAATTATAAAAGGCAATCTTTATTCCTCGTGACATTTGTAATCACTGGCGATTAATTTAAATTGATACGTCAATTCGATTAATGTGTAGCATAAAATAGATAAAAACCCTATCATTTGAACGTAGTAATCATATCGTGAATATAGCTAAGAGATTACAATAGTACATTCCAACATGTTGCTGAGCTGGTCTTGTGACTATAAAAGACCAGATTCTTATTTTTATTTGAAATTTATCGTTTGATGAATGTCAGACCTTTGCTCTCTCCTTGATTTGCTCTTCAAAAATAAGGAAAATACTTTTTTTCACATTTCCTGTCTGTACAAGAAAATAGCGTTGCAATTTCAATTTCTGAGAACTTAATATTTTAGTTAAAAAAAAGGTGTTTCTTTTAAATTTTCTTATCATTCTTTCAGCTGTCTTTGATATATCGAGATCGAGTGCTGCAGAAATTTATTTAGTAACTGATTCAGCAGGAAGTGGAAGAGGCTTTATGGCTGGCTTTGTACAGACTCTCTGTTAAATCCTAAAATTGAAAATGTATGATTTATTTATAGGCAGTATTTTTTTATAAATTAATTTATAATAAAATTATATTATTTTATTAATAAAGTAATCTTTAGTAAAAAGGAAAAATCACTCATCCAACAGGTTGAAAATTCGTTTTTATTTTATTTTTAAAATTCCATTTATAAGATTTGTAATTCGATACACAGAAAATATTTATACATCTTGAAAATTCGGAAATATAGACTACTATTTTACAGTAAAACCCACTCGACAGTCTTAGACGATTTCACACTTATTATAAGATATTCTGACATTATTAAGACTTAATTAATTAGTTAATTAATTAATTAATTAATTAATTACATACCTAAGATAAAAGAGATTATGAAAAGAGTGGATTTCCCTGGAACTGTTGAAGGAGCTTTAGTTTTTATTTTATTATGATTATCTATTCTGTTAGTATTTTAAAAAGGAGAGAATTGAGAGGGAAAAAATATTGATTTTATCTTTTCCAAAATAGAGATTCGTTTTTATAATGATATTGATATAGACCATCTTTTTTTTATTCTTCCATTTATCATACTGAACATTTTTTTTTATCACTTTAGTTTCATTTAAAAATAACGATCTAAATTGACAAAATAATGAAAAAAAAAAAGAAAAAACTTTAAAAATGAAAGTACACTGAAGTTCCGATTTTTGTCGTTTCAATTGATGTCCTTCTTAGTATTTTCGCCGGTCTGCATTCTTTGATGAAGGGAAGGGGCAGAAAGAGAGAGGAAGAGAGAGGCGTCTCTCTCTGCCCCTCAGACACCGCGAGCTCTAGAAATGGGTGATTTAAAAAAAATCGATTTTGAAATTCTAGATTCGATTTGATCGATTCATCGGATAAAAGGATCGATTTTTTTTAATCTTATAAACTTCAGTGTATGTAATAACGATTAATTTACAAACCCTCCTTTTAAATACAAATATATATTATAGTCAGTCGTTTAATTATAATTAGCTAATTAAGTAAATTATTTTATTAAATAAACTTAATTTAGAGCCACTTAATGCGAGCAGGGATAATATGAAAATAAATATAATTTAAATTCTGGAATAAATTTCTGTGATATCATGATCGTTCTCCTGACTAAATCTCATATTTTTCTAATAATTTATTATTTTCGGCGACCTACAAATCGAATATTCGAGAAAACGGTCCTGGGTTGTTTGTGTCTTTTGCAGAAACGAAATCGTCCACCCTTAGTGCCTCGACGCGTTTTTTGAACAGCCTGTAGTAATTCATATATTTCCTTTTTTGATGGTGTGCATAAATGTTGAGAGCTATCGTATTCGTACACGCTTCGCGATCTGAAAAAAGGGCTCAATTTTTAAAGGTCGGAAAATGGTCTATATAGACCATTTGCCGACCATTCCATTTCTAAAAACTTACAGAAATGAAGAGAAATCGAATTTTTCTTCATATGAAGAGAGTTTAGAAAATGGAATAGGAAAATGTAGTTGGGAAAATTGGATTGGAAAGGGGTGGGTTAAAAAAAGAGGTGGAAAAATTGAGTTGGGAAAAATGGATTTGGGAAATAAGGTTTGAAAATTATTTCGGAAAAGCAGGTGGGAAAATAGAGTATAAAATGGGATTAAAAATGGGGTGATAAAGGGAGGTGAACAGATTTTGTTTGTTAAATAGGGGTGGCAGATTGGAGGTGGAAAATAAGGATGAAAAAGGGGCTTTGAAAAAGTTGGTGGAAAAATAAGTTGGAAAACGAAGTAGGAAAGGACCGGGAAAAAGGGGTGTGTAAAAGGTGGAAAATTGTGTTAGGGAAAATTGTTTTTGGAAAATAAAACTTTAAAAGTAGTTCGGAAAAGGTGAGAAAAGAGTTAAAAGTGTGGTGGAAAATAGGAGTAGTAAAAGGAGGTGGAAAATGGGTTGGGAAAATGGCTTGAAAAATGAAGGTAGAAAAATAAGGATGAGAAATGGACTTGAAAAAAGGGGTTTGGAAAAAGAGGTGGGAAAATTGTATTGGGAAAATTGGATTTGGGAAATAAGGTTTGAAAAGTATTTCGGAAAAGGTGAGAAAAGAGAGTTAAAAGTGTGGTGGAAAATAGAGGTAGTAAAAGGAGGTGGAAAATGAGTTGGAAAATGAAGGTGAAAAAATAGGGATTGGAAAGGAGGTAGGAAAATGTTGTAGACAAAATAGGTGGGAAAATTTGGTGGAAAATAGGTTTGGAAAATAATTCGAAAAATTATATGGGAAAAGAGGGGCTTGGAAAATGTAGGTGGAAAATTCTTTTAGATATTAGAAAAGGGCTGAGAAAATAGGAGGATGAAAATGGGTTTAGAAAAATAGGTAAAGGGAGGTGAGCACATTTTATTTGGAAAATAGGGGTGGAAAATAAGGATTAAATAGAGGGTTTGGAAAAGCTGGTGGAAATAGTAGGTTGAAGACGAAGTAGGAAAGGACTGGAAGAAAGAGGGTGATGAAAAGATGGGAAATTGTTTGAAATGGTTTGAAAAATGATGGTAGAAAAATAAGGATGTGAAAAGGAATTGAAAAAAGGGGTTTGGAAAAAGTGGTGGAAAAATTGTGTTGAGAAAATTGGAAAAGGTGAGAAAAGAGAGTTAAAAGTGTGGTGGAAAATAGAGGTAGTAAAAGGAGGTGGAAAATGAGTTGGAAAATGAAGGTGAAAAAATAGGGATTGGAAAGGAGGTAGGAAAATGTTGTAGACAAAATAGGTGGGAAAATTTGGTGGAAAATAGGTTTGGAAAATAATTCGAAAAATTATATGGGAAAAGAGGGGCTTGGAAAATGTAGGTGGAAAATTCTTTTAGATATTAGAAAAGGGCTGAGAAAATAGGAGGATGAAAATGGGTTTAGAAAAATAGGTAAAGGGAGGTGAGCACATTTTATTTGGAAAATAGGGGTGGAAAATAAGGATTAAATAGAGGGTTTGGAAAAGCTGGTGGAAATAGTAGGTTGAAGACGAAGTAGGAAAGGACTGGAAGAAAGAGGGTGATGAAAAGATGGGAAATTGTTTGAAATGGTTTGAAAAATGATGGTAGAAAAATAAGGATGTGAAAAGGAATTGAAAAAAGGGGTTTGGAAAAAGTGGTGGAAAAATTGTGTTGAGAAAATTGGAAAAGGTGAGAAAAGAGAGTTAAAAGTGTGGTGGAAAATAGAGGTAGTAAAAGGAGGTGGAAAATGAGTTGGAAAATGAAGGTGAAAAAATAGGGATTGGAAAGGAGGTAGGAAAATGTTGTAGACAAAATAGGTGGGAAAATTTGGTGGAAAATAGGTTTGGAAAATAATTCGAAAAATTATATGGGAAAAGAGGGGCTTGGAAAATGTAGGTGGAAAATTCTTTTAGATATTAGAAAAGGGCTGAGAAAATAGGAGGATGAAAATGGGTTTAGAAAAATAGGTAAAGGGAGGTGAGCACATTTTATTTGGAAAATAGGGGTGGAAAATAAGGATTAAATAGAGGGTTTGGAAAAGCTGGTGGAAATAGTAGGTTGAAGACGAAGTAGGAAAGGACTGGAAGAAAGAGGGTGATGAAAAGATGGGAAATTGTTTGAAATGGTTTGAAAAATGATGGTAGAAAAATAAGGATGTGAAAAGGAATTGAAAAAAGGGGTTTGGAAAAAGTGGTGGAAAAATTGTGTTGAGAAAATTGGAAAAGGTGAGAAAAGAGAGTTAAAAGTGTGGTGGAAAATAGGGGTCGTAAAAGGAGGTGGAAAATTGGTTGGAAAATGTTGTGTAAAAAATAGGTGGGAAAATTGTGTTGAAAAAAATATGTTTGGAAAATAAAGTTGGAAAAATAATTAGGTGGGAAAAGAGGGGCTTGGAAAATTTAGGTGGAAAATATCTTGGGTAATATAAAAGGGCTAATCAAATAAGAGAGTGAAAATAGGTTGGAAAATGAATTGGGAAATGACTAAAAAAGAAATGTGAAAATTACATTGGGAAAAATATTTTTGGGAAATGTTTGAAAACTAGTTCGGAAAAGGGGCTGAAAAAAGAGGTGGAAAAACTTGTTTCTGAAAAGTAGGTGGGAAAATGGGTGAAAAATTTGTCTCGGAAAAGTGAGTGGGAAAATTGTTTTAAAAAATAAATTACATTACAATTTTCATTTATTAATTAAGTACCTGGGGTTTTGTCTTTTCCACGGATATCTTCTGTAGTACCTCTGCCTTTTGTCGACCTTGGGTAAATTTTCCAAGTTAGGAAATTCCAGACTGTCGTCAAATTCTTTTAGTGTTTCGTCAAAAACAACGATAGGTGGTTTCCAAGGATCAGGTTTTTGAAGAAGCTCCTTTAAGACGTTGGACAATTGTAAAAATTCAGCTTCCTTTTTTTCCTTGTTATACAAGTCTGGAATACAAAATACTGTTTTATATTTTTCGCTCCAGTTCACCTGACCTAAATTTTTGACCATTAACTAAAAGGAAGATATATAAAATAGTATATAGGACATCAAATTAAATTAAATAATAATCTTTGATGACGAATGGGTTCAAAGGAATCATTTTCCCATAACGCTGTGTTAACAATTAACGCTTGTTGTAATTAAATCTATTCGAGGTGTTTCTGCGGTTTCAGCAGTCAATCATTAATAATTAGTTTGTTACACGTATATATCCTCTCTAACAGAGAAATTCTCTTCATCCTACGTGAGATACCCCCTCCCCTCTTTTTTGAATTAATTATTAAATTACAATTGAAGTAATTCAAAATTAAAATATTTTTAAATATTTTTAGAAATATATTTTAATATTTTTTAAAATTTCCAAAATATTTCTTACTTGTATTATCCTCTGCGAACTCATCCACTTCTTCTGGTTGAAAATTGTCAATATTTTTCAATTCCAAGTCTTCCATTGAAGTTATAGAGTCAAAATCATCCCAATCTAGAAAACCGTCTGATTTTTCTGTAAAGTCTGAATAAGGTATAGTTTTCCTTCGATGACTAAAAATTGGAGATACTACTTCGTCTTCTTTTGAAGATAATCTCAGTGGTACTATCTTCGATGTGACCATCTTCAACGAAACCACGAGATAAAGCCACAAATAAATTTGCATCTGAAAAAATTCAAAAAAATAAATTAAAAAAAAAATCAGAATTATTTTAAAATAAATTGACACGCCACCCACGTATAGTATTTCCCTCAAATTGTCAGGGGGATGTGATTTGAGATTCGATGATGGATTTGATCGACTGGCTATCAAGTACACAATTTTTCTGACATGTGAAATTAAATCAGATTTCAATGCGTACCAGACAAATAATTTTTTTGAAAGCCATCTGACAATATAGTAATTTATTTTAATTCGCGGATAAAATTAAAAACGAGTTATTTAAATTCGATCGATGCAAGTAAATTTGATTTGCAAAGTTCCAAGGCAAAGTCTCTTGAGATATATACGTAGCGACCTAACTTGTTCAGCTATCTCGTGGAATTTAATTAATTGATCCACCTATATCTAATCTTGTTGATATATATTTTTTTTAATCAGCACTTAGAACTTAAACATATTTGAATTATTGGCAATATTTATTTATTGTAATATTTAGTTATTGTCATATTTATTTATCGTAATATTTATTTATTGCAATATTCATTTATTTATTGGTAGTAATGTCTCTTTTATAAAATAATAAATAATAAAAATGAAAATATTAGTTGTAAAAATAAAAATAAGTGCCCACAAGTTTAAGAGCTTTTTTCGTGAGTGGTGAAAAGTAAAAAGCTCATTTTGCAAGAGCAATTTCTGATACTTATCGACCTTTATTTTAATATTAAACACTGGTGCACTTATGCACACCTTGTTGCTCATAAAGTACCAAAGTTGTGAGGTTTCTCTTCTTATTACTTCTGAGTAAATACGAGCAGAATAATTACTGCTTTATTAAACACCGCCTGCGATTTGATGCATCATATATACATTTATAAATGACATTATCCTAATTATCAGCTTTTCAAATTAAATTGATTACTTTTAAACTTGCATGTGTTTAACTACTTATGTCATTAATTAAATGCTTTTTTAATTCGTTGTCATTTTATCAATCGAATTATCAGTAATATTCATAATTAAGAAGAACAACAGAAACAATGATACCAATAATAATTAGCCTTGAGTTTTTTATTTTATTTTTTATTTATTTTTTTTCTTAAAATTTTTATTTACCTTTCTTATTTATTGAGATTTTAGCTCAATAAATTTTAGCTTTCGGGATTTTAACGATAGAAGGTGAAGGAAATATGGAAACTATTAAATTATCTTTAATTGACAAAAGAAATTGTTTGACAATTAAGAAACTTTATTTTCTCGTCGCCCACACTTTCGTAAAAATTGACTAACTTTTTATTTTCGCAGCTTCCACTGAATTGATTCAATTAACGTCTGAACTTAAGAAGAGTGTTTTGTTTTTATAACTTTGACGACACTCCTGAACAAATATTTTGTTAGACTTTCTTGTGTTGGACTGATTTTAATGGAATCTGATTTTTCGTGTGATTTCTTTTAACGTTCGATGATTTTTTCCAGGAATTGAAAAAAATCCGGGAAAATTTGGAAATTGTCCGTGATTTTATTTTTGATGCTGGAAATGGATTTTCGGGTTGAAAAAATATTTTTACGTATATCCAATATAAATATTTTTATTTGATACTTGAAGCTTTTGTTTTTCTTGAAATCTTTTGTGTAATTTCAAATCCTTTGAAAAGATATTTTAAAATACAGCCAAATCTCTAGTAATTTTTTTAAATTTCTGTAGTAATTTCTAAAAATTTTCTTAAAAATCCAGTAAAAGTTATTGAAAATCTATAAACTCTTCTGAATTTTTTTAAAACCCCTTCAATTTCTTTTAAATCATTTAAAATCTTTATAAGGTTCTCGAAATTTGTTGAAATCGATTGAAGTATCTTAAAATCCTTTAAATTTTCTAAAATCTCTTAAAAATTCTTATACATTTTTAATTTCTTTTTAATCTCTTGTAAATCCTGAAAACTTTCTGAATTCTTTAAAAATCTCTTGAAATTCTTTAAAATTTTTTAATCATTCTAAGACGTTTGAAATCGCTTAAATTTCCTTAAAATTACGTAAGTTCTCTTGAAATTCTTTGAATTTTGTTAAAATCATTTACAATCTCTTAAAAGCTTATAGATTTTTTATTAAATTCCTTAAAAATTTCTTTAAATTTTGTGAAAATCTCGAAACTGTTTTGAACTCTCTAAAAATCCTTTCAAATTCTTTAGAATCATTAAAAATCTCTTGATATTTCCTAAAATCACTTAAAATCTCTTGAAATACTTTAAAGTTCTTGCAATTCTATAAAATTATTAAAACGTCTTTAAATTACTGATGAAAAATCTCTTGAAATCTCACGAAAATCCAGAAACTCCTTTGAAACCTATTTCTCACCTATTTTAATTTAAAAAATTACTTTTTAACCTTTTTTAATAACAATAGGTACTCTGATAACAGAATTTAATATATTTCTTACATATTCTTTGAAATTCAACAGTGCTACTTTTTTCTTACTTGTTATTAAATTAAAATTCTTAAAAGTTATTAAAAAATCAAAAAAATATAGTTTTAAAAAAAATTGTAATGATTTAACATTATTTTTTAACAATTAAGCCTACTATCTATGTGTTTACTTTACTTTAAACAAAAATAAATACAGGGAGTAAAAATCACAGATAAAAGTAAATATTTAAATTAGGAGAAAGTGCATCGTATCACCCGTTGGGTTTCTAACGACTTCACACTGGGAAACTTGTTGCTTCAGGGGTGAATAGTTTCACCCCTTAAAATCCCCGAGAGAATCAAGCTTATTTTTAAATCGGTAAACATAAGGAGAAACGAATTTCGGTTTATCTTTTTTAACATAAAAATTATTTTATAAAATATAAATAAAATAAAATTTCAATAAAAAAAAAAAAAAAATACTTTTTGAAGTTAAAAGGAAATTAAATTGAAAAAATTAAAATTCAATTAATATAACTAAACGAAAATTCTCAATGGGGAAATTTATTAAAAAAACCAACTTTTTGAATTAATTATTAAAAATTACTGTAGTAAAATTGTAGTAAAATAAAATCAGAATGAAAGTCAATTTTTTTATCCACGAAATCCATGTTTTGGAACTGAAATACCACCACTGGTACTTACATTTCCAAATCTGAATTAGCCCCCCAGAAACTTCACTTTCACTTTCACTTTTAAACTTTTTTTAAAACAGTTTAGCTTGCCTCCAATCAGCAATATAAGTTTTATATATTTTATTTACGATTTATAGTTACGGATGATTTATTTAATTATTATTAATTAGTTAGAATAATTGAAACTATTTAAACTTCAGCTTTCTTACTTTTGAAAAATGGTTTTGAAATCCTGTTTCGGTTGGTCGACCGACGTCGGTGTGTTGTTGTGTTCTGGCAGGGTGATGGCGTCCCGATGCCTTATATACTCGTCGCAGACTCCACAGGGGAGGAAAAACAATACTTGAACGCAAATGACAAAAGCAAGCTTAGTAACTTCCACTTCCGATCGTTCCGTCAGGATTTAAAAGAGAAATTGGCACAGTACTCGATATTCTCACCTCCCTCTTTTCCATTACTTCCGTACCTTTCATCTCTCTCAGTAAGAATAAAAAAATTTTTTTAATTTTTTAATCTAGCTTGTTATTTTTCAGGAAGGAATTCATCCCAGGGATTACAGTCTCTATTCTTCCTAAAATACAGGAATAAAGGATTTTTTTCCAAAAAAAGAAGAGGACGCTTTTTTAAAATGAAGGATATTTTGGGTTTGTTCAATTTTTAATTTTTAGTTCTTAATTTTTGGTTTTGGTGAGTGAGTTTAAATTTTATTTTGTAAATTTAAGTTTTTGACTAAGACTAGAGGAAATAGAAGGAAAATTTTCTATAATAGAGGACCATTTTCAAAATAGAGAAAATAGATATTTCCTGTCATCTTTTTGCAAAAAAAAATAAAGACCTTGCAAAAATTAACTAAAAAAATTAAAAATCAGGGTGGCCACATGCCAGGGAAAAGAAAATTTGTCAGCGAAGACAGGGAAATTTCAGGAAAATGTTTTATATAGTTTTTACAGTTTATTTAACAGATTTAAAAAATTTTCCAAGAATTTCGAAGGATTATAAAGAATTTCCAGGCATTCTTTGGGTTTCTTTGAGATTCTTTGCTTCTTTGGGTTTCTAACGATTTTGAAGAAATTTTCAATAATTTTAAAAAATTTTAACAGGTTTCTAGGAATTTAAATGGATTACAAGAGGTTTGTATAATATTTAAAAGATTTAGTGGAATTTTAAAGGACTTCATGAAATTTTAAGAGATTTTTAAGAAAGTTTAGGGAATTGAGAAAATTTTAAGGAATTTTAAAGTTCCTTGTGGAATTTTATAAAATTGTAAGAATTGTATGTATTTTAAAGGATTTAAAAATTTTTTCATGGAATTAAAAAAGGATTTTAAGAAACTTGAAAGAATTTTAAGAAATTTTAAGGGATTATAAATATTCTCGTTGAGTTTTAAAGGATTTTAAAGAGCTAATATTAAATTAAATAATTAAATATTAAATTTCCAAAAATTTAAAGTGATATTAAACGAAATTGATAAAAAATTTCAAAATTATTTTTACTGAAAATTTTTTCACAATTTTAATACTTTTCTGTCAGGGAAATTTGTCTGAAAGTTAGGGAAAAATTTCAGGGAAATGAAAAAATTGAATCTTTTGGCAACCCTGAAAATGTTTTAGTTTCATTGCGACCCATTTCGCGATAATTTGTAGTCAATTTAGTGATGAGTGCAACACCGGAAATTAAAATCTTTCTTCCTGAATAAAACGGCGATGTACACAAAGCGAGTAATTTGTTTAATAGATTTTGCATATATACTTTTATATATACACAAATATGAGTGAGTCATTACCAAATGAATCCGTTCTTATTAGTCGGAAAAAAGAATTCCACAAATGTGAATGATAAGCAGTTTTAAAGTTAAATTACTTAAATGATTTTATGCGATGTCAGCTTCTAAATTATATTATTGAAAATTTTTTCTGATATTGAGAGTTAACACGTCAGAATAATAAGTTACATATATATAAATTAATAAAAAATTAATAATTATTTTTTTGTTATATTCATCTAAGTTTTAAAATTTTAATTTTTGCCTAAATATCGTAGAAAGTGATTTTAGAAGATAATAAAATGAAAAAGTATAGAAAAGTAGAAAAAGCTCTCTCAGAAATAAAAAAAATACCTCTTTTTTGAACAGCAAACAAATTTTCGGACTTCCTGCTAATATTATTCAAATGAAAGTAAGACAAATCAAAGTAACTTAATTTTTTTAGCCATCCTAATACATACAGATTATGTGATTAATATATTACGATTATATGTGCGATTTTTGTATAAAGAAAAACCCGTTCGTAAATTTTTAACACATCGCACGTGTATAGAGATCAGAATCGGGTAAAGAAATCATCGGGTATTCGATATGAATTTTTCAAATTCGAAATCCAATTCTACCCTGCTATTACAAGGAGTAAAGATTCACCATCTTTTTCGAGAGCGAGAGGTTTTTTTCAAATAAACAATTAAAAATTAAAAATGTAGTTTTTCTAAGAAAAATTAGTTAAAAAAATTAAATTAGTTAAAAAAAAAATTAATTCCAGGATTTAATCTGCTGGAAAAAGATTGAGGGATCGTTGACTCGTAATTTACGTAAGTCATCTAGGTCGATACGATTGAATAAACAAAGCTCTCTTCTGAAATTGGTCTTTAAAGATTGCATTTCAAATGTTATTATATATAAGTAAATTGAAACAGTCTATAAATTATAAAAGAGTATAATGCAAATTTCGCTGAATACACGTATGCTTGTATTTTCAAAGAGAAATATTTTGTCTGACTCCATATTTTGAACTCGAACAGAATTGTTGAAATCATTCTCGAAAATAATAATTTATTTTCGATTTATTCAATTTTTACTATTTATTTTACTACTTATTAAATATTTATTTCAATTTAATCCGGAGACATACCAAAAATTTCTATCCGACTGAATCCGACCCAATTCGATTTTGAAACAAGGATTCCTATCCCATTTAATTGAATCTAATCCGAAGTCGATCTAAGAATTCCTATTCGATTAGAAAGGACTGAAAATCGTTTGAGTTGATTTCGGATTCAATTGGATTCAATTTGGAGTTGAAGCGCGGATTAAAACGGATTAAAAATGATTGATTATTTCCCTCGGATTAATTCGGAATTGAACTGTTTGTTTTGGATACAAATTCCAGAATGATTCTGTAAATTTCCGATTGGAATGTATTTTTTATTTTATCATAGATGCTGGCGTATCCTAAACTGATATAATCGGATTGGATGTGATAATTCCCGGAAGTATGTGGGGAGCGTAATCTCGGAGAGCGTGTGTTAATCGTTTTCTGATTACTCAGGACTACGAAATTCCCATTTTTTGGGAAAACACCCCCGCTTGAGACAATCTTCGTATTCTATTCTGGGAACTGTTATTCTAATTCCTGAGTAAATCGAAATTGTATTTACACATAAGCCTCGGAAGTATTTAATTCGCTAATTTTCGTATTGGCTAATTTCTGATTGGCTTTTGAATGACTTGAAGTTGCTAGAAGAAAAAAAAAAATAATGGCGCAAAAAAATTTCACGAAAACCTTCGAAATCCTTTAAAATTCGTAAAAATTTCTTTAAAATTACCCTTCCTTTCTTAAATCCCCTAAAATTCGCAAGAATTTATAAAAATTCCTGAAAACCTCTTGGAATTTCTCAACTTTTAAAATCTTTAGAAATCTCATCAAATTCCATGAAATCCTTAAAAATTCTACAAAATCTTTTTAAAATCTTATAAAATCCATTAAAATTTTACGACAATCTTTGAAATTCTTTTAAATTCTATAGAATATTTGGAAAATCATATATGTATGGAAGTTATTTTGAAATCCCTTAATAAAATTACTGAGTGGACTTTAAAATCCTTTAAAACCCATAAAATATTTTAAAACTCATAAAAAACTCTTGAAATCTATAAAAATTTGTGAAAACCTCTTAAAATTCCGAGAAACTATAAAACAATTTAAAGAAAGATTCTTTAAATTCTACGATAACATTTAAAGTTCCTTTTCGTCCTTTAAAATCTATTGAAATTATTAAAAATCTCAGAAAATATATTTAAAATTATTAAAATCTCTTCTCTTTTTTTAAATTCCTGGAAATTTTATTACAACATTTAAAAATCCTAAAAGTTCCCTAAAATTCTCTGAAACCTTTTGAAATCTCTTAAAATTCCTTGAAAAAATTATGAATTCCGATAAAATTCTGTGAAATATTTTAGAAATCCTAAAAATCTTTAGAACTACGTAAAAATCACTTGAAAATTGTCAAAATTCATTAAAATTCCTAGAAACTCTTGAAATTTTTTTCTAAAAAAAATTATGAATAAAGTTAGTGGTAATGAAGTTATTGTAAAAAATTTAAAACTAATTGACATTATTTTATCTTTATTATACCGAAATAATTATTATAACAAAATTCGCTGCTGTAGTTTATTATACATACTTTTTACGTAAATTATTTACACAAACTTATAACAAGGTGAAAATTCACTTACAAAAATCATTTATATTTCACTTTTTTAAAAAAAGAGGTTTATAGATATTATTTGACTCTATTATTTTCTATCTTCTGTTCCTTCGTTAATTTTCGATTCTTCGTTCTCTTCTTTGGCCTCAGAGGTCTCCTCTTCATTTTCGTCATCAGTTTCCGCTTTTTTATAGCGACCTTCATCAACGTAAGAGTACAATATGCCAATAATTGCATGTGCCTTTGCGTACATTTCTTCCACTGTCTAATCCAATTAAAGATAAATTATTTTAATTATATTGCCATATGAGAATTGTCTGAAGTGAGGTCGTTTAAAATTAGAAATAAGACAATGTTATGAAGAGAGCTCATGTACATATAATTATATATATTTATAATTATATATAGAAGTTGTATAACATTGCTACAATTTATATCTTGAAATATCTTGTTTTAAACGCGTCTAAAAGTAAATGACAGAAGCTTACAATTAAGGCGATTACAGCATTAAGGTATATTTAGCAATTTAACTCATAATAGAATTATAATATTTTTCGTTATTCATGATGGTAAAAATTTATTGGGAAATTTATATTATCTGGAGTTTTATCTCTTATCTGAACACTTTTTGGAAGTTTTGTCTGTTATCTGAATATTTATCTGGATCTTTATCTATTATCTGAAGATTTCCCTGAACTTTGATCGGTTATCTGTCATCTGGTCACTTATTTGAACATTTATCTGTTATCTGAACATTTATCTTAATTTTTATCTATTATCTGAAGATTTATCTAAACTTTTATCTATTATCTGAACATTTATCTGAATTTTCATCTATTATCTGAAAATATCCCTGAACATTTATGAGTTATCTGAACTTTTATTGGCTATCTGAACATTTATCTTAATTTTTACCTATTATCTGAAGATTTATCTGAACTTTCATCTCAAATTCAACTGTTATAAGTTCGATTTTTGAATTGCTTGAACTTTTATCTGTTACCTGAAAATTTGACTAATTTTGCGTATGTTTCGAAATGACGAGCTTTACGTCCCTAAAAGCAACTACTAATTTTCTAAATAATAGTTCTAAATAAATAAAACTAAAAAATAAAGTACCTTAGCTTCTCGAAGATGTTTGACAGCATCAGTTTCATAGTGAAGGCGATCAAATTCCTCTTGATTTAATGTGTAGCCATTTTCTATATCTTTCTGTTTCTCCTGTTTTTTCAAAATGTCAGACACTTCTTCAGGGGTCAATGGTATCTGAAAGAAATATAACGTTGAACTGATCTTTCTTTTTGTGAATTTGTTATATACATTCGGTTAGAATTCATATTTTCCTTTGCAATTTATATAAAATACGATAAGTGTCATTTATATAACCAACCTTCGAGTGTCCTTGTAATTAATCAAGGTACCAAAGTTGTGTTAATGACAGTTTCATTATCTATTCACTCAAGTTTACGAAGATGACATGTAGAAAATTGTTTCATTCATGAAATAATTGTAATTATTATTATCTGTATAATATTACCAGTTGAGTTTCCCCATTGACTCGAATTCTTTTCATGTAGATTTCTTCCTCCTCCTCGTCTTTAATTTCTTCTGCATCCTTTTCACTTGGATAAAGCAATTGATATAAAGAATCTCGAATACGAACCATCTTACGCGAACGCTGAAAACGACAACGTCAATAGGTGAACAAAGTTAGTGTTCATTAGATAAAACAATTTTAAAAAAATTTTTAAGTCTTAATTACACTGCATGACAGCCCTGCTGGAAGTAAAGAAATAGGAATCCTATCCCTTTCTATCTCCTTCTATCTTTCGTCTATCCCCGTCTATCTCTTTCTATCTCCATATCAATTCACATCCATGCTTATCTCTTTGAATCTCCTCTTTCCTATCACTTTCTATCTCTTGTCTATCCTCGCCTATCTCTTTCAATCTCCATTTCTATATATCTTTTTATCTCTTTCTTTCTCCACTTCAATCCAAATTCACGCTTATCTCTTTGAATCTCCCCTTTTCTATCCCTTTCTATCTCTTGTCTATCCTCGCTTATCTCTTTCAATCTCCATTTCTATATATCTTTTTATCTCTTTCTTTCTCCACTTCAATCCAAATTCACGCCTATCTCTTTCAATCTCCTCTTTTCTATTCCTTTCTATCTCTTGTCTATCTCCATATATTTCTTTCTATCTCAATCTCAATCTCAATCCACACCAACGCCTATCTCTTTCTATCCCTTGCCTGTCTCCGCTTATCTCTTTCTATCCTTTGTTCATCCCCGTCTATCCCTTTCTTTCTCCTTTTCAATCGTTGTTCTCTCCTATCTCTTTCAATCTCCACTTCTATATCTTTTTCTATCTCCTTGTCAATCACGGTACCCTCCTATCTCTTTCAATCCCCACTTCTCTATCTCTTTCTAACTCTGTATATACCTGCCTATCCCTTTCTATCTTCTTGTTAATCCTGATTCGCTTTTATCTCTGTTAACCTTCAGTTCTCTATCCCTTTCTATCTCCATTTCAATCCACATTCATGCTTATCTCTTTGAATCTCCTCATTTCTATCCCTTCCTATCTCTTGTCTATCTCCGTCTGTCTCCGTCCATCTCTATTTCCATCTCAATCCACATCAGCGCCTTTTTTTCAATCTCCACTTCTATATCTCTTTCTATCTTTATATATACCTGTCTATCCCTTTCTATTTTCTTTTCAATCTTAAATCGCTCTTCTTTCTTTTACTTTTTAGTTCTCTATCCCTTTCTATCTCCATTTGAATTTACATTCACACTTATCTCTTTGAATCTCCTCTTTTCTATCCCTTTTTATCTCTTGTCTATCTCCACCTATCTTTAGGAAGAAAGACTGAGGGATAGGAAGAGATAGATATTAGAAAACACAGGGATAGATTGAGATATAGGAAGATATTTATTACCGGACACGGGGATTCAATGGTGGATAGAAAGGGATAGCGTTTTGGGGATGCAAAATGGATACTTGAAAGAGATAGAAAAGTTCTATCTAAAAATTTCTATCCCTTTCTATCTCTTGTCTATCTCCTTCTATCTCTTTCTATTCCCATCTCAATCCACATCAACGACTTTTTTTCAATATCCACTTCTATATCACTTTCTATCTCTGTATATACCTGCCTATCCCTTTCTATCTTCTTCTCAATCTTAATTCGCTTTTATTTTTTTTAATCCTTAGTTCTCTATCCCTTTCTATCTCTATTTCAATCCACATTCACACATCTCTTTGAATCTCCTCTTTTGCTATCCCTTTTTATCTCTTGTCTATCTCTGCCTATCTTTAGAAATGAAAATAGAGATAGAATGAGGGATAGGAAGAGATAGATACTACCAGACTCAGGAACAGACTGAGAGATAGGAAAGGATAGATATCACCGTATACGGGGATTCAATGGTGGATAGAAAAGGATAGCGTTTTAGGGATGCAAAATGGATACTCGGAAGAAATAGAAAAGTTCTATCTCTTCCTATCTCCAAATTTCTATCCCTTTCTATATCTTGCCTATCTCCCCCTATCTCTTTCTATTTCCATTTCAATCCACATCAACGCCTTTTTTTCAATCTCCATTACTGTATCTCTTTCTGTCTCTGTCTATCCCTTTCTATCTTATTTTTCAATTTTAACTCGCTTTTATTTCTTTTAATTTTCAGTTTTCTTTCCCTTTCTATCCCTGTCTATCTTCTTTTCAATCTTTATTCGATTTTATTGGTTTAAATCTTCAGTTCTCTATCCCTTTCTATCCCTTTCTATCTTTTATTTATTCAGTTTGTTTTTGTCACAGTGTTATGTTTCCTTTTGAGTCCAACTGAATTTATTTAATATTACCCTTTTTCGTTTTTCATCAATTATGGCATCACAGTAGAGGTAGAGTTGAAAAAGAGGATATTGTCTAATATCTTCAGGAGCCTCTTGAACCGGGATGAATCGATGAAGAATCATTTTCTTTGTTCGCATCAGTTCACGTTTCTGTAAGAGGGCAAAAATGTGTTTTAGGAATTTACTATACTTTTCCATGTATAGACTTTCGAAAAAATCGGATTTTCTAAAAATTGAAATATAAATATAAAAATGAAGCTCTTTACTGTTCGTGAGAAACTGACATATTTGTAAGCGATACTCACAAGCTTCGCATATCAATTTCTTGGCCAGTTTCAAGGCTCCCGTGATTTCGGAATCGAAGTTTGCGTGATTCGATATTCAAAATGATTATCCTAATTTTATTGCTAAAATTAATGTTAGACTACACGTAGACTAAACATTTATATTTATTCATTTAATTTTTTTATTTCTTTCTATTCATTTATTTCTTTTGATTTATTAATTAATTTATTTATTTTTATTTATTTTTATAGTGCCTGATTAAAATTTTTTTCAGGTAGTAAGATTTATACTTTTATACAATTTAATTATTATTGAATTAATATAATTCAGTTGGGTGTTTAAATGAAAATTAAAGTATAGAGTAGAAGGATATTTTATGGGATCACGTAAATTTCCCGAAATTTAACATTTCCGAAGTTGAAAATTATCTAAATTTAAAATTCCCGAAGTTGAGAATTCCTGAAATTGAAAATTCTCGAAATTGAAATTTGCCGAAATTGAAAATTCTCGAAATTAAAAATTGATTAACATTAAAAATAAATATTTCTAAATTTTTTTACATCAAAGGTATTATCCGATTGGTTCGAAAAGAGAAAATTTTCAAAATCGAAAACTCAATTTTTTTAAATGTAGCATTGTAGAGTATAAGAAATTGAAACTTTTTTCTATTATACATTTTTTTCCCAAACGTTTATAGAAAAAAGTTTCAATTTATTATACTCTACAATGTTACTTTTAAAAAAAATTGAGTTTTCGATTTTGAAAATTTCCTTTTTTCGAACCGATCGGATAATACCTTTGATGTAAAAAAATTTAGATATATTTATTTTTAATGTTAATCAATTTCCAATTTTCAATTTCGAGAATTTTCAATTTCAGGAATGCTCAACTTCGGGAATTTTAAATGTCGATAATTTTCAACTTCGGGAATTTTTAATTTCTGTATTATTATTTTCTTTCGGTAATTTTCTACTTCGGAAATTTTTATTTTTCGGGATTTCTCAACTTCGGGAATGTTAAATTTCGATAATTTTCAACTTCGGAAATTTTAAATTTCGGGAAATTTACGTGATCCCTATTTTATAAGGATATTTGGACGAGCCTTTTAGTTCAGTTTAAAAAAAAGAGAAGAGCTCATTTCATTTATGAGACTTTTTAGCATTTTTTAATAAGCTTCCTCGAGAGAATAATAATATGTAATTCGACGGGAATAAAAAAATAACTATAAATTGTTTTTGAGTGGGGGTAAAATGACTATATCTCCCCCCCATCGAAATTTACGGAGGGTAGCTTGCCCTACTGCCCCCCCCCCTTTTTTTTTGAAAGGATAATAATGAAATTATTAAACAGATTAATGAAATTCAATGGAATTAAACTAAATTCTAACTTTAAAAATATAAAAATAGAACCTTTCTCTCTTCGATGCGATTCTGCTGTCGCGTTTCATGATCTTGTCTAATCTTCGACATCAGTTTGAGCATGTACTTCCGGTCAGTGAGTCTCACGATATTACTTCCCATTAGAATCTCCAATCTCGATCTCACCATTGGGTGACTGATACTAAAAACAAATTTCAAGCAAAACAAGAGTAAGAATTAATGAAAAGTGATTAAAACTGATTAAATTAAGATTAAAATCAAGAGTCAGTTTAAATGCACTTTCTTGTGCATAATATTAGCCAACAGTTTTTATTTCTATTTTTGTCTTTCTTTTGAAGTGTGGGAGGTAAAGCATGTCCTGTTTACTCGTCTGGAAAATAGAAAAAAGGAAAAAGCTTCGAGCTTCATAAAAAAGGGAAGCTCCCTAAAGACTTTTTTTAAATTGAGATTCCTTATTTGTATAAAAGAGCGGAAATCTCAGTTAAAGAGGGAAATATTATAAATTTTATGCTTCTATTTATAGAGTCTAACAAGTCTTCAAACAGTTATAAGGAATCTCAAAATAAATGATATTCGAAGCTAGAATTTTTCGAAATTGTGAAAGTTTCTACTGGTTCTAAAATTTAAAGCGAAGAAAAAAGTGAAAGCAATGAATATTTTTGCAATGTCCTTTAAAAAATTCGATATACTTATAGAATTTGAATGGAAGCTGGGATCGTTCATTTGGAGCTTGAATTTTAAATTGTATTAACAATTCACTAGTGTTTATGCCTGACACACCTGAGCTTCGAAGTCGAACTGAAGCAAAAACGAAACGTTCGTGACTGGCGCGAGTTGTAAATGCTTCAAAGCTCAGTCAAAGGGAAAATGATTTAATGCGGCTAATGGATTCGTATAGACATTAGAAACCATTAGTAACAAAATAATTGAGTCAATTTCTCATCTATTAGAATATTTCACCATAATTATGAAACATAAAAGATTTCTTTTTTATATTTTTTTGATATTTGCTGTATATATAGATAATATAGACTTACTCTCTATAGTACGATTCTTTTTTAGTTGCTCTCGAAATTTGAATTCAATCAATAACGATTTTCACTGATTAGTTACCGATTGATGATAATATAGGTCGCCTGCTAAAGTGTTTACCATCAGAGATATTAGCCTCTATGAAAAATATATCTTTGCCTATATATTATTAAAAACAATGCTTTTCTTTTAATATTGATCAATTTTTCATAAATTTTTGTGCAGATGAAAGTAAATTAAAATTTTGTGAATGAGAAATCTATTTTTTGCAATTCGTGTCGCAATACTATTTATCTGACCTATGACATGCATTATTTATGTTAGAGGTATTAGGGTCGGAGGCAAAAATGACAGAAAGATTTACGAGACACGTTGACGGGAGTCTAATGAGATTTTTCTATTCAATTTGTAATTAGTTTCGAAGCTTTCGGGCACATTATAATTAAATACAATTGATTGCTTGTAATTTCTCAGTGATGAATGCAGTTCAATTTCTGAATTCGATGAATTGGGAACTCAAACCTGGATTGTATTACGAGAACAGAATGACGCAAAGTAATGAAAATTAATAAATTTAAGAAAATTCGGGAATTTATGATAATTAAGAAAATTAAAGATTTTTTTTTTTGAAAATATTAACTTACGTAAATTGTAGAAGCAGAAAATTGAGGAGCTCGATGATATTTTTAAGATAAAAGGACTATTCCTAACGAAAAGTATTTACTTGCATGTCGTGCTTTAATGGTGAGTTAGGGCCAGATAAAAATGAGGACAGCTTAGAAAAATAATGTCGCTACATGCTAGTTTACAAATGTGAGCCGTATAAAACGACAGCGAATGTGGGACGATCGGTTATTGATTTAAGAACTAAATTAAGCGGAAAATCGACATTTCATTTCATTCATCGACATTTGCCTTACTTATAGGGTATACCCTGTTGGAATTAAAAAATTAGAAAAGGATAGAAATTTTTGGATATAAAAGGATAGAGATTTTCTGTCCCTCTCTAGTGTACAGTTTGCATCCATCAAAACTTATTTTTTTTTATATCTTTGTCCATCGTTTTCACTAGGCTTTATCTTTTTCTATCTGTTTCTATCCATCCCAAAAAATTTCTATCCATTTTCTCTAACTTTTTCTATCCTTCAGTCTATCTCTTTAAAAAAATTTAAATATCTTTCTATCTCCCATTTTCAATCTTTTCCTATCCTTAGTTTTAAACTTATCAATTTTCAAATTTTGAAAATGCATAATTATAATTTAAATACAATATTTTATACATAATTTTGCGCATAAAGTTCGCTGTGTAATGTTTAGTCCACTGAGGTAACGAAGGATTTGGGTGATGTGTTGTAAAAACCAGTATCACTCATCCAAAAAAGCTCTATTCCAATCTATCCCTTGTTTAATCATCTCTATCTTTTTTAATCTCTTTGTTAAATCAGTAACTTATATCTTAAATCTTATTTATTTCTGGTCTAACCATCTCTATCGCTTTCAATCTCTTTGTCAGTATAATCAGTAATCACTAATCTATATTGAAATTGATAGACTTGGTAGTATACTTCAAGAGAGATAGAGAAGGATTGAAATTATTATACGTGGATAGATGTGGATATGAAAAGGATTGAAAAGGATAGACTTTCTAGTAGATTGAAATAAGAATAGAAAAGGACTGAGATGATTAGATTAAGGATAGAGATGGATATTGGCACAGATTGAAATAGATAGACTTGGTAGAATACTTCAAAAGAAGCATTGAGAAGGATTGAAATGATTATAGTTGGATAGATGTGGTTATAAAGGTATGGATTGAAAAGGATAGACTTCTTAGTAGATTTGAAAAAGAATCGAAAGAAAGGAGATAGAAAGTGATAGACAAGAATAGGCGAGAGATAGGAAAGAATAAAGAAATGGGGATTGAAAGAAGTAGGAGCGAAATTGTGATTGACAAGGAGATAGAAAGAGATAGAATGGAATAGGCGAGAAATGAAAAGGTATAGATAATTGAAGATTAAAAGAGATAAAAGCGAATTGAGATTAACAAGAAGATAGAAAGGGATAGATAAGTATATACAGATAGAAAGAGATAGAGAAGTGGGGATTGAAAGAGATAGGCGTTGATGTGGATTGAGGTGGAGAGGAATAAAGAAGTAGGGATTGAAAGAGCTACGAATGAATTGACTTTGATAAGGAAATAGACAGGGATAGACAAGAATAGGTGGGAGATAGGAATGAATAGAGAAGTGGAGATGGAAGGAGATAAGAGTGATTTTGAGTAACAAGGAGATAGAAAGAGATAGACGGGTATAGACAAGAGATAGAGAGGGATAAGCAATTTTTATCATTTTCTATCTTGGAGATACAAGGAGGTAGAAAGCTTCCTAGTAGGATAGACTTCCTAGTAGATTGTAAAATGAATATAAAAGGATTGAGATGATTAGACACTTCAAGAGAGATAGGAAAGAATTGAAAAGACTATACAAGGATAGAGATGGATATTGGCAAAGATTGAAACGAATAGACTTGGTAGAATACTTCAAGAGAGATAAAGAAGGATTGGAATTATTATACGTAGACAGATGTGGATATAATGGTATTAGATTAAAAAGGATAGACTTGGTAGTATACTTTAAAAGAGATAGAGAAGGATTGAAATTATTATACGTTGATAGATGTGGTTAGATTATTAGAGATTGAAAAGGATAAGCGTGTAAAAGAGATAAGTAAGGATTCAAATGATTAGACCAGGGATAGACATAGATAGAAAAGTAGGGATTGAAAAAGATAGGCGCTGCAATAAATTGCGAAAGGGATAGAAAAAGATTGGTGTGGATAGACGGAAAATAAAGAAAGATTAGCGTGGATAGATGAAGGATAGGAAAGTATTGGCGAGAATAGACGAAGGATACAGAAAGATAGAAATATTGAGATTCAAAAGGAAAGAGATTTTTGAAGATTAAAAAAGAGATTGAAATATATTGGCATGGATAGGAATGGATACATTTGGATTCATTTTTCCTTTCTATTTCAATCCTGAAGATTGAAAAAGATTCAAGTAGATAGACTTTCTATATTTTTACTTCCAACAAGGTAGAATCAAATCCACGAGGTATTAAATCTTATTTCAAAACAAGACCGAACACATTTATTGCATTCGAATATAATTGGCTGGGTTTTTCGGCAAAGTGGAGATAACATTTTCCTTCTTCATTCTCAGCCATCTACGTCTTTTACTTGGACGCTTATTGTTGGAGTTACTTCCCATTTGAACCTTTCTTTATTTAATTCTTGGTTACGAATCAGCTTAGGGACAATCTCGGTCATCGTAGAAGATAAACTGAGACTCAAGAAGTTATTACTGAAACTTTATCATTGAAACGAAAACAAAAAAAAAAAGCAAAAAAAAAAATACTTCATATATTGTTAGACTTAATTTGATTTCACTCTTTTTATTTGTTCAATTTTATGTGAAACAAAAAGCTGTATGTAAAATGTATAAAAAATATTTAAATAATAAATAATACAAATGATAAATAAAAAAATTAATTACTTGAAATACGAGGAAAAACCAATAAGAAATTTGAATAATAATTAAAACAATTGCAGTAAACTTTGTCTCTCTACTTTTTTCTTTCTCTTTTGTTTCTTGATGCTTTTACCATTTTCTCCTATTTTTCTGCAAATGCTAAAATTAATCAGTATTCAAGGGTCATCTTAAGATATTTATGGAACCCTAGAATCAAGCCCAGGAAACAATAATGTGAAGAATTGTCAAGAAAAGATAAAGCCACAAAAATTCAATAAAGATTCTTTATTTTTCTTTTTCATTGATATCTAAATTTTTTTAATAATTAATTACGTTTTAATAACTTCAATTTGCGTTCCAAGGTAGAAATGGTACTAGGGCTCAAGTTGGGTTCTAATAGGAAGCTAAGATTCAGAATAATTATTTTCAACAAATTGTTTCTGATAAATTATTGTTAACTGATATTAAATCGAAGGATAATTATTTGTCATTTTGCATATTGTAAAAGTTGACGGTGACGTACATACTATAGGATAAATTTCATTCAGGACCTCATCAACGTCAGTCGCAGCCGAGATCGTAGCTCTTCTTTAAACTTGAATTACACAGCTTATTGTTTCATATTTTCTATTCTCAAAAGTCTTCCGACCTTTTACGTTAAAAAATTCATCCAGGAAATTTAAAATTATAATAAATCCATGCAATCTGAGAAAAAACTGTTATATCACGTAAAATGTCATAATTTTCGTTTTTTATACAATTTTTTTTTCACGATAAATAATGAAATTAAATGAACATAAAATAGAGCCAAAATACTTTCATTTTTGCGTCAGAATTAAAAATTTTTTGCATTTCTAAGATGTGAAATACTATAGTATATTGTGATTAATATTAAACAAGCGATTTTGTACTGCGGTGCCATCTTACTTACTAACTGAAAATTAACAAGAGAAACAAATTTAAATAATGATAAATAATATTCAAAAGTTTTTAAACAATTTCATTTCATTTTTATTTTCTCGAAAATTTTTCTTTTTCTTTTTTGAGTGATTTCAGTATCATTTTTAAATAAATTTTATCGATTCGAGACTCTTTAGGTAAAACAGTAAATTTCCTACATATTCCTTCCAAGATAAACAAACTTGTCGATATTTCCTGTTTCCCAACGAACATAACTGATGTCGTTGAGTCTAGCAAAAGAAAATATTTTCAAATAATGCAATTTCATAGAAGTACCTACAGAATATTTAAAAAATAATTACTTGCACTCAATGAGATTTCTATAATCCTCCAATTTTTTTTTCTTTCCAGTGTTTGAAGTGTCCACCTCAGGCAAATTTTTAAGTTGAATTTTGAGCTTGTTCGAGACATCGTCGAGCCAATCTTCAATATCTACAGGCAAAGCTTGAGGAATTGAATCGGAGACAAGGAGCTCCAGAGTGGTCCAAAAACCTCCACAGTGCGTCATTTCGGTATTAACCACTTATCAAAATCAACCAATCACTGTCTTATCCTATCACACTTTATTTTAAACTTTTATTACAAATATTCTATTACCAATTTTTTCTTACAAAATTAAAAAAAATTTAATTTATCGTTTATTAAAAATGTTTTAGAGGAGTTTCCTTGAATAATCGTCGAGCGTTAAGAAAGCTTTCACCGGAGCTGATTCGATATCCGTTGTTAGTTCTTTTCGACGCGAAATTAAGTTTTAGAATAGGGAAAAACTGATTTTCACGGGTGCTATCGGTGGGATAGACACGCGGTATTAGAAACGTAGTCGAACTCTGAAAACGCGATGCAAAAGTTAGTTTAGAGGCTGGTGTTAAGGGTGGGAGTTTGTAACTTCGTAGACAGGCAATCTATAGAGTGTAGACCCTTCACCCTCTGTTAGGTTCAGGTAACGGACTATCATGTCACGTTACTAAAGCGAATAAGCAGTAGACGTACACTTTGAAGACATGACACCCCTAAAAACACGCGATCATCGTTTTTTATCCCATGTATGCTAAGGGGAACTTCCCGCCTTTGATAGGGTAATCAATAAATCTATAGAAACGAGAATTGTCACTAATGATGCCAGTCACCGCTCTTGAATTATAGACATCGTTTCTCTATTGAGATTGGGGGCGCAATCTGTGTTAAAATCGACCAAAAGTGGTTTTCAGCCATCTTTTTGTTACCCTGCTGGAAGTAAAGTGATAGAAAGAGATAGAAACCTGTTTCTAAGGAAGGTTTTTGGCCCAATTTAGATTTAGTCTAAAAAATTCGATAAAATCTATACAGTATCTACTAACAATAAGAAGTTAATTCCACTATAAAGGAAAACCCTCACCCCCCATTATTTTTCTGGATTTTATCGGATTTTTTACAGTTTGACCTTCAAATGACCTTGAATCTGATGTGATGGAGGTCAACGAATCTCGATTTTGAAATCAGCGTTCCCAAAAACTTATTTATGTATTTTTTTGGATTTTTTTGCAGCTTGACCTTCAAATGACCTTGAAACTGATATTCAGGAGGTCAACTTATCTCGAATTCGAAATCAGCGACCCTAAAAACCTATGTGTGTATTTTTCTATCGGATTTTTTGGATTTTGACCTTCAAATGACCTTGAATCTGACATGATGAAGGTCAACGGACCTCGGATTCGAAATCAGCGACCCCAAAAACCTATGTAGGTATTTTTTTGGATTTTTTTTAATCTTTCTATCTCTATATATACTTATTTATACTTTTCTATCTCTTTTAATCTCCAGTTCTCTATCCCTTTCCATTTTTCGCCTATTCCATTCTATCTCTTTCTAACTTTTTGTCAATTACAGTTCCGCTCCTACTTCTATCAATCTCCATTTCTTTATTCTTTCCTATCTCTCGCCTAGTCTTGTCTATCCCTTTCTATCTCCTTATGAATTTCAATTCATTTCTATCTTTTTCAATCCCCA
>UCOK01006786.1:62000-115094 GCA_900474325.1 Synergus umbraculus
ATCTCCTATTTTCTATCCCTTTCTATCTCTTGTCAATATCCGCCTATCTCTTTCTATCTTCTTGTCAATCACCGTACCCTCCTATCTCTTTCAATCCCCACTTCTCAATCTCTGCATATATCCTCTTCTATCTCTTTTAATCTCCAGTTCTCTATCCCTTTCCATTTTTCGCCTATTCCATTCTATCTCTTTCTAACTTTTTGTCAATTACAGTTCCGCTCCTACTTCTATCAATCTCCATTTCTTTATTCTTTCCTATCTCTCGCCTAGTCTTGTCTATCCCTTTCTATCTCCTTATGAATTTCAATTCATTTCTATCTTTTTCAATCCCCACTTCTCTATTCCTTCTTATTCCTGTTTATTTCCGTGTCCGATGATATCTATCTCTATTCATCAGCCTATCCCTGTGTCTGGTAATATCTATCTCTTCCTATCTCTCAGTCTATCCCTATTTCAGATAATATCTATCTCTTTCAATCCCTCAGTCTATTCTTAGGCTAAACTTTTGTATTCCTTTCTATCCATGATTCTATCTCCCTAGCTAGAAATTTGTAGCTTTTTCTATCCCTGAGGCTGCCTCTCCCTTATTAACTTATTAATCCTCATATTTTAGAAAAGCACAATAATTTTATATAATAATTACAATCTCTATCCCAATCTGTCTCTCATTTATCCAACTCTTATACTTTTCAAACTCTTTGTTAATACCTATAACCGATATCTTCAATTTCTTCATTTATCTTTCGTCTAACCACCTCTGTCTTTTTAAATCTCTTTGTCAGTCATTATTATCACTAATCTATCTCTTTTAATCTCCTTATTTTTATCCCAACCTATCTCTTATCTATGCATGTCTATCACTTTCAATCTTTTTGTCAGTATAATCACCTACTTATCTATTTCAATCCCCCCTTTCCTCTATTGTATTGTGGATGAGGATGAGACTTAAAGGGATAGAAAAGCGGTGATTAAAAGATAGAAAGGTATAGACAGAATAGGAGAGAGATAGAACTGGGGATTGAAAGATATAAGAGCGAATTGAGATTGACATGAGGATAGAAAATGATAGACCAGAATAGGCTAGAAATATTAAGGAATATAGATGTAGGGATTGAAAGAGATAGAAGCAAATTGACATGGAAAAGAAGATAGAAAGAGAAAGATTGACAAGGATATATTATAGAAAGGTCTAAACAAGAATAGACGAGAAATAGGAAGGAATAGAGAAATGGGGATTAAAAAAGATAGGAATGAATTGAAATTGATAAGGAGATAGAAAGGGATAGACAAGAATAGGCGAGAGATAGAAAAGAATAAAGAAATGGAGATTGAAAGAGGTAGGAGCGGAATTGTGTTTGGCAAGGAGATAGAAAGAGATAAAATGGAATAGGCGAGAAATGGAGGGGGATAGAGAACTGGAGATTAAAAGAGATAGAAGAGGATATATGCAGAGATTGAGAAGTGGGGATTGAAAGAGATAGGAGGGTACGGTGATTGACAAGAAGATAGAAAGAGATAGGCGGATATTGACAAGAGATAGAAAGGGATAGAAAATAGGAGATTCAAAGACATAAGCGTGGATGTAAATTGGTATGGAGATAGAAAGAGATAGACAGGGATAGGCGAATGATAGAGAGAAAAGCAATTTTTATCCTTTTCTATCTTAAGGATAGAAAGATATAGAAAGGGATAGACAGGAATAGGCGGGAGATAGGAAGGAATGGAGAAGGGATTGAAAGGGATAGACGTGGATGTAGATAGGCAAGAGATAAAAGGGAATAGAAAGAAAAAGATTCAAAAATATAGGTGTGGATGTGGATTAATATGAACATAGAAAGAGATAGGATGGTATAGGCGAAGGGTAGAAGTGGATAAAAAAATCTTTATCCCTTTCTATCTGAGGGATAGAAAGAGATAGAAAGGGATAGGATTTTTATCTCTTTATTTCCAGCAGCGTGATTCAAAACAACTTTTTGCTGAAAATAAAAAATCCAGAGTTTCGAATAGTGTCAACAAAACTCACGCATATTTTACGGGTTCCTTTTCCCACCACATTAAGGGTGTCTCATAGGGATCGGTTGTGGATTTGAAAATCATTTTCTTTTTCTCCTCATTAAAATCCTTTTTTTGTTTTCTCTTTTCCGCCCTTTTCAGATAACTTGGCTTATCCTTTTCAGAATAGTCGCCACTTCCTCGATATTTCTTCTCCATCTTTTTATCCTTTTGTAAATCTTTCATTTTTCTTAATTTCTAAATCTATTCTTTTTGTATTCTATGAAAATATCAGACAGGAATTTAGAAAATTTGATAATGCACTCAAAATTTTACTGATTCTTTCACATTTTCGAAACTGACATTTTCGTTAACCACAAAGTCTTAATTCTAAAATGCTCATGAAGATTTTCTTTTGTTATTTTTTTCGCTTCAGTGGGGACTAAAAATTCAAAACTTAGAAAAATTACTTTTTTTATTTATATTTCAACAATAACAAATTTTTTTGATCCATTCTTAGCTTATAGAATCTTATCTAGGTTTTTATTTCGTTATTTTAAAACAAAGAAATAAAAATATAATAATTTTACAATCTAATTTCTTTTTAAATGTCATTAGACTTTTGTCACATGAACTCCATTAAGAGCTGAATTTTGGGAACAGTTTTTCGTTCGGAGAACACATTTTTCCCACTCTTCTCGGTCTTCGGGGTTTCCTGGACCCCATGCGTCACTTGGATTTGTTCCTAGGCTTAATCTGTCCTTAAAACTTCCCTGAAAATGAACCAAACATTTTAAGTTTCAATTTTCAATGTATTAATAAGAATAATAAATATCTTACCTTTTTACTAATAAGGTAATAAATTGCGTATCCTGGTATGCAAAGCATACTGACTAAAGAGGAACACCAACCCATTGCAATTGCCCATTCTGGATAACTAATTCCATTGTAAGTTAGTCTAGTGTTGAAGACAATTGCCGTTACGAAAATGAACTAAAATAATGCGAAATTATATGAAAAATTATACTGAACTATTATTTAATTAATTTTAAAAAATAACGAAAAACTTTAATTATTTTAAAGATCTTACAGCTAAAATCGTGGGGGTGATGTACTTCCAACAGAGAGGCCACCAGAAGTTTAATTTTTCTCCAGTCATAAATTCAATGTCTCTTACAAAATTATCACAACCTGAAACATAATTTTTTATACGGGTGTTCCAAAATAAATACACTCAACTCCCACTTTAAGTCATTTTTCGGGCATGCTTGAAGAGTGGGGAGAGACGCTTCTATCCCTTTCCCCCGAATCCCTACTTATTAGTTTCTGGCCGACGAGCGCCGGGAAAAATTCTAGGAAGGTTAAAATGCGACAGTGACTTAACGTGAGAGTTCAGTGTAAATAAATAGTTTCACTGACCATAAGTCCAGCCAACAATGAAGACTTCTATGAAGCAAATTGATATTACAGAAATCGAGGCACTGTACCAATCGAACGTTTGTAAAATGTACATTCCACCCTAATTAAAAAAGTAATTAAACAATTATTATAATTAGACATACTATATAGCATGAAATACGATACAATGTATGGTAAAATTTAAAATATTGAGTATAGTAGAAATTACCACACAGACTATAGTAAAATAAGAATAAAAAATTTTTGTTAGAACTGACTTACATTAGTGACAAATATAATGGATCCCAAGAACATAACAAACAGGGAAATGGCCGTTACTTGAAATTTGTAGTTTCGCAATTTTGGATAGGCATCAGTTATACTGGAAATGATTGCCTCTATTTGCACGAACTGTAATAATGTATTTTTATTTAAAATCGATATTTATTTAAAATATTATTCTTTTTTTTATATATAAGCGTTTTTTTTTATTATTTTATTATAAATTTAGTAAAAAATCTTACACAACTGTCCATGCCGAGTAGATAGAGCATCAGGAAAAATAAAACAGCCCAAACTTGAGGAAACGGAAGCATTGTGATTGCTTCCGGATATGTGACAAATGCCAATCCTGGTCCTGTTATAAATAGTAATTATTAATTATTAAGGAAACTTTAATCTGATATTAATGTTGTTAATATTTTTTGTTTTCAGGTTCAATTTATGCTGACTGGAGAATTTATTCGAAAATTTTATCGGTAAGTCTGTTTTTTATTTTATGAAAAATTAAAATACTCACCCGCGGTTGCAACGCTAGAAACTGGAACTCCCGTTTTATAGGACATAAAGCCCAGTACAGAAAATACTACAAAACCGGCAAAAATACTCGTCCCGCAATTTAGAATAGGCACGAAAATCGAATCCCTATAAAAATAGAATTTAGATACACTCAAACTCCGCGTTAGTGCGCCCTCAAGTTATTGCGTTTTTAGAAATCGCGTGGGTTGAATATTTAAATGCGGCGCAGTAACGTGAAGTCAAAGTGTAAATTATAATTTTAAATCCGGAAATAGCTTTCTATAAATTACTTACAATCGATTGTTGTTTCTGAAAGAATTGTAACTCGCCATATTCACAATTCCACCCCATCCTGGACCTAATGAAAAAAATATTTGAATCGCAGCATCAGCCCAAACCTGTAAATAGATAATTTATTTTCATAATATTTTGAAATGTTAGATTATCTACTTATTTCTATATAAAAATCGTTTTTTTTTTAATTCTTACCCTTAAATTTGTTAATTGGGACCATTCAGGATAGATATAAAAGGAAATTCCGTCCATTGCTCCTGGAAGTGTCACTCCTCTTATGAGAAGTATGAAAAGAATCACGAAAGGGAAAGTAGCGGTGAAGTAAACCACCTAAATATTTAGTTTTTTAAATTTTAATTTAAAATAACAAATTTTCCTAATATTACAGATTATCACATTTTAATATAATACTGGTATTTTCGAATTTTAATAAATTTCTTACTTTGCCAACTGTTTTTACACCGTTACAAATGCAGAGAAAAACTATGATCCATGATATCACATTGCACGTAAAGACTGGCCAAACTATTCCACCAATTTCGTCGATTCCACTCGATATCTGAAGTATATGATTGCTATAAAATTAAAATGAACAATTATTAACATTTAATTGTAATAATTCTTAATAATTTGAAAAAATTAACAATTTTTGAATTTTTTTAACAAACTTACTGAAAAAATTCATCAGCCGGTGTCGTAGCTTTTACATTTCCTATTCTAGAGGCATTTCTGTGAACTTCAATGTCCCCACCTAGCTACGCAAACACGTATATTTTACGAAAATTCAATTTGAAATTTATTTTGTTTTTAAATTTGCTATAATGCACTCGAATCTCACGTTATTGCGTCCCAAGTTATTGCGTTCTTAGGAATAGCGTCGAAGGCGTCACCTCCACTCCTACTGGCTTCGGCTGCTTGAAGATCGAAAGAGATAGGCGGAGATAGACAAGAGATAGATGGGAATCGGCGAAAGGTAGAAATGGATAAACAATCTTTATCCCTTTCTATCTTAGGGATAGAAAGAGATAGAAAGGGATAGGATTTCTATCTCTTTACTTCCAACAGAAATTAATTTCATTAATAATATAGGCATGGGATATAAAGGGATAGACAAGAATAGGCGGGAGATAGGAAGGAATAGAGAAATGGGGATTGAAAGATATAAGAGCGAATTGAGATTGACATGGAGATAGAAAGGGATAGACAAGAATAGGCTAGAAATAGGAAGGAATATAGGTGTGGGGATTGAAAGAGATAGAAGCGAATTTAGATTGACCAGGATATATTATAGAAAGGTATAAACAAGAATAGACGAGAAATATAAAAGAATAAAGAAGTTGGGATTGATAAAGATAGAAATGAATTGAAATTGATAAGGAGGTAGAAAGGGTTAGACAAGAATAGGGGAGATATAGGAAGGAATAAAGAAATGGGGATTGAAAGAAGCAAATTAAGATTAACAAGGAGATAGAAAGGGATAGATAAGTATATACAGAGATAGAGAGGGATAGAAAAGAGGAGATTCAAAGACATAAGTGTGGATTTGAATTGATAAGGAGATAGAAAGAGATAGAAGGGTATAGGCACGAGATAGAAAGGAATAGAGAAGTAGGGATTGAAAGAGATAGGAAAGAATTGACTTTGATAAGGAAATGGAAAGGGATAGACAGGAATAGGCAGGAGATAGGAAGAATAGAGAAGTGGGAATTGAAGGAGATAAGAGCGATTTTGAATAACTAAGAGATAGAAAGAGATTGACAGTAATAGGTGAGAGATAAATAGGGATAGAGAAGTGCGGATTCAAAGAGATAGAGCAAACATTTTGGAAAGGAGATAGAAAGGGATAGACGGGGATAGGCAATAGATTGAAAGAGCTAGAAAAGTGGGTATTGAAAGAGATAGACGTGGACATGGATAAGTAAGGAATAAAGGGGAATAGAAAAGAGGAGATTCAAAAAGATAGGTGTGGATGTAGATTATTATGAAAATAGAAGGAGATAGGCCGGTATAGGCGAAAGGTAGAAGTGGATAAACAATCTATCCCTTTCTATCTTAGGGATAGAAAGAAATCGAAAGGGAGCACTAAATTAAAAATTAAAAATTGGAAATTAAAAATTAGGAAATTATAAAATTATAAATACAAAATTAGAAAATTGGAAATTAGAAACCGTACAAAACCGAGAGCTTCCGATCTGAAACGAGAATAGGAGTGTATTCGGAGAAGCGCTGGAACAAGCGGAAAGAAAGTGAGTCAAGGGTAGAAAAGTGGGGCAGAGGTCGCAGCGGAACTAGTAGAAGTGGTCCGTGAAATGAATTAGAGGGACAATTGAGACGCGCAATAACGTGAGGTCCGAGTGTAATCTTATTTAAATCAAATAAAGTTAGGATCATACCTTTAAGCAGTTTGCTGTATTCCACGGATTGTCACAATCCTCCCAGGGTAATTTACTACTTAGTGATTTAGCTAAGAATAAAAGTGGATAGGCAATTACTACGTTGTAGTACATTGTGCAGATTAAATTCACTATCACTATTGCAAAACCGGCGCCTGAAACATTAATAGAAAATTTAGTATAAAAATTAAAAATTATCATAAAACACACTTTAAGGTTCAATTATAAATTTGAATTTAAATAATATTATTAATATTTATTTACAAATTAAAAATATTTTTTAAATTTAATTTTATGTATAATTATTTAAAAGTAATTTATTAATTAATTACAAGTAAAGTTAATATTTATCTTAAATCTAAATAATTTGCAAATTTTTTTATAAAAAATATAACACAGTACCTTTGAAAATAGGATTCATTCTAAAAAGAGTTATACATCCAGTACTACCAAATTGTCCCAATGAAGATTCCATAAAAAAAAGAGGAATGCCACATAGGAAAAGCATTAGTAAATATGGCACTAAAAATGCTCCTGAAAAGTAATTTTTAATTAGATAAGAAGTAAAAAAGAAATCTAAAATAACTTGTTTTATTTATATATCTAGATATGCTTTTTTTTAACTGCAGGTCATAAGAAGGTTTATTCAGTTACTAAAAGCAATTTTCTTTATATTTAGATGAATTGTCTCGTAATCTCAGTTAAGCAATTGTTGCACCCTCTTGTTCACTCACTCAATAAGAATTCTAAGCACCAAAAAAACCACTTTTACTTATTAAATAAAGATTGTCATGCTTTAAATAACTTTACAAATTTAAACGAGTCTCTCAGTTTAAAAATAATACACAATTTGAGACTATATATGCTTTTAAAAGAAATATAAAAATACCTCCTCCATTTCGGTAACATAAGTAAGGAAATCTCCAGACATTTCCTATGCCAATTGCGTATCCAGCACAGGACAATAAAAATTCCGTTTTATTCGCCCAATTTCCTCTTTCGGGTTCACCATTTTTCTCTGTTTTTTCGGCTGATGAAGTCATTTTTGTTGTTTCATCAAAAGGAAAATCATCTCCTGAGAGTTCATCCTCTTGCCTTTGTTTGTACATTTTCGAAGAATTCTAAAGGAATCCTTTTTTTAAAATAAAAAGATTTCTATGGGTGCAGTTCCGAAAACCGGTAACTTCTTTAGGCTTCTATTATTTCAGTTAATATGAAAAAATTAGAAAAATGTTTCAATGAAAAGTTGTATATCTCATCGAAATACATATTTTTTGTTTGAAACATTTCTTTCTGCGAGTGATAGTTTCCGAGAAAATCGGACATATATCGATTTCCCGTTGCCTTTTCCCTTTACCATTCCCTTTACAATTCCTTTTACCATTTCCATTTACCATTCCCTTTGTCCTTTCCCTCTACCATTCCCTTTAGCATTCTTTTTAACATTTCCTTTTACTATTTCCCCCTTTACCATTTCCTTTTACTATTTTCCCATTTACCATTTCCTTTTGCAATTTCCCTTCACCATTCCCTTTGCCCTTTGCCTTTATCATTCCCTTTGCCTTTCCTTCTAATATTTCCCTTGTCCCTTCCCTTAAGCATTCCCCTTACCATTTCCCTTTAATATTTCCCTTGTCCCTTCCCTTTAGCATTCCTTTTACCATTCCCCTTTACTATTTCCCTTTCCCATTTCCTTTTACTATTTTCCCCTTTACCATTTCCTTTTACCATTTCCCTTTACCATTCACTTTGTCCTTTCCCTCTACCATTCCCTTTAGCATTCTTTTTAACATTTCCCTTTACCATTTCCTTTGTTCTTTCCCTTTACTATTCCCCTTTACCATTTCCTTTTACTATTTTCCCCTTTACAATTTCCCTTCACCATTCCCTTTACCCTTTGCCTTTACCATTCCGTTTAGCATTACTTTTACCATTTCCCTTTATCATTCCCTTTGCTATTCCTTCCACTATTTCCCTTATCCCTTCTCTTAAGTATTACTTTTACCATTCCCCTTTACTATTTCCCTTGCCTTCCCTTTAGTATTCCTATTACCATTCCCCTTTACTATTCCCCTTTACCATTTCCTTTCACTATTATGTCCTTTGCCATTTCCCTTTTCCATTTCCTCTTACCATTCTCTTTGTCATTTATCTTAACCATTCCCTTCTCCATTCCCCTCTTTCATTCCCTTTGCCATTTCCCTTTACTATTTCCTTTACAATTTCCCTTTACCATTCTCTTTAGCATTATTTTTACCATTTTTCTTTAAAATTCCCCTTTACCATTTCCTTTTAATATTCCCTTTGCTATTTCCGTTTACCATTCCCTTTTCTCCTTCTCTTTTCTACTCCCTGTAGCATTCTTGTTATCATTTCCCTTCCGCATTCCTTTTACCATTTCCCTTTACCATTCCCCTTTTCCTTTTACCATTCTCTTTGCCATTTTTCTTTACAATGATTTCCATTTAAAATGTGGAGAAGGTAAAGGGAAATGGTAAAGGAAAATGATAAAAAGAATGTTAAAGGGAATAGTAAAGGGAAATGGTAAAAGAAATGGCAAAGGGAAATGGTAAAGGGAAATGGTAAAGGGAATGGTAAAGGGAAAGGACAAAGGAAATGGTAAAGGGAAATGCTAAAAGGAATCGTAAAGTGAAATAGTAAAGGGAAATAGTAAAGGGAAGTGATAAAAGGAATTGGAAAGGGAAATGATAAAGGGGAATCCATATATCTATGATTTTCTCGAAAACTATCACTCGCAGAAAAAAGTGTTTCAAACAAAAAATGTGCACTTTGATGAGATCTACAATTTTTGTTTGAAACATTGTTTGTAATTTTGCATATTATCATAAATAATCCCAAAATAATATAATGTTTATTGTTTATTTATGATTTAACCATGAAAATAAAATTTGCGTCAATTTTCACTATCATATTCGTAACAAGCGCGTCAAAATACATAACTATAAGGAACCCAAAGAAAATCGAAGGTCACCAGTTTTCAGAACTAAATTCGTGCTAGTTTTAGTTGTGATTATTATTTCGCCTGCACATTGCATAACAATAGAATTGAGACGACACTGATTGCAAGGAAGTAGGTTATATATAACTAATGGTCAGGTTGTGACAAGTGATCTCTGCATTAGAATAACGACTTCTATCTAAATTTTCAAAATTCTCATCACTGCACTTCTCTCGATTCAATCCATATTTACGAATTTGATTCAATACTGGCGCGAAAGCCAGGAACTTTCAAATCCCTTCACTTTCTTATTTTCAATTCAAAATGCAATTCCGAGTAATTTATTTATTAGCAAGAAAACTGCCTACTGATTGTAATTTTTATAAAAATTTGTAGAGCTCGCTTACCTTTAATATTGATCTGAAATGTACTACCCCAGGGAAAATCTTTTCTGTTATTCAGTATATATACCGTCCATATTTTTTAGATTTTAAAGAATCTTTTTTTTTTCTCTTATCAAGTAGGACAGTCCTATCTTTATCAAGTGTAGGACAATCCTCGACTGTGAAATTGTTTCACTGTTTGATTGTCCCCCATACCATCATGTAACCACTTCTCTGACGAGAAATACTATATAAATAGGACGTGACAACTTTGATTATGATGATAGGTGGTAATCGTTCAGGCTCCATTTGATTCCATCTTGGTAAAGGGCTCTCCTTTTTTAGAAACATTAATCTAACTACCAGTGTTTATTATTAGATTCTTTTGTGTTTTTTTTTTTGTTTTTTAATAATTTAATTTAATATCCCAACAAAATCTAAATAAATAATAACAGAAAAAGTCAGCTTCAGAGTTTTTATCGTAAACATAAACAATTATAATATCTATTCTTTTTATTATCTCTTATCTTACAAAATAAACGACCAATATTATAATTTATACATATTATTTTGTGTGAATAATTTTGTTAGAGCTAAACTTCAATACTTTCAATATTATTCAACTTTTCCAAAATCTGCTGTAAAGTTTCCCAGGAATCTGCAACAAAATATCAAAATATAAATATTGTCAATAAAATATCTTTTTATTATATTTTTTTGTGAGAAGATATAAGAAAATAATATAAAATTTGTTTTAATCAATAATAGATTACTTACAGGGGCGAGAAATGTTGCAATTTCCTTCACACTCAGGCAATGACGTAAAAGCATTTTCACTTTCTTTCTGGACCTTTAAGGCAATGAATGGATAACACAAATTCGTATTTTCGTCAAAATAATAATAAACTACCCCAGCTTCCAAATCAATCAATCCATTCTTTTGATAACAGGCTGCAATTTATACACAATAATTAATTAATAACTAATTATAGAAAATATTCATTTTTTACAATAGTTTTAATTTAGAGAATTTCAAAAATTTGAAAATTACTCAATTTGGTGCTTATTTAGTTTTTCTTAATTTCAATAAGTTACTTACGTTCATTTATCGAAGTTAGATCCACTGGGGTCGCGAATCCTTCATGGAAAATAGCACAAAGAATAAAAACACAGAAGAAAACCTTATTTTCCATTTTTACGAAAAATTGAATTTTTTAATACTTGAAGAGATTTTTGAGAGGTTTGGAGTAGTCGAGGAAGATTTTTCCTTATATACTAGGCGTCCATACCTAAAGTCAATAATTGATATTCAATGGGAAATGGGAGGAATGGAATTTGGTTTTATCTGAAAACCAAGTCCCTAAGGCATTATCTTGTAAAATTGTATTTAAATACTGATAAAAGTCTTTGAAAATTTTCTATAACACTTAAAAAATATTTGAAATGACACAAAAATATTCTTAAACTCTATAAATCTGAATTCTTTATTTTACAGCTTAAAACATATATTTAATTCAGAAATATGGTTTTTTGCGTTTATCTCAACCAACAAACATTTGAAAAACTCCCTCAAAGTAAGAAACTTTTTTATATACAAATTCAAATTATTTGAAATTTTAATTAATTTCCATGAAAATTTTATATTTCACTAAATCTTTACTTTTGAATCCAAGTCGGTACAGCAGATAATGACTTTTATAAATCTACTCTATTTGATAAGGAAGATTTCTGACTATCAATATTTTATTACCGACTGAGGCTACATTGTAATATTAAAGCTGGTAAAGTGACAAAATACTTTCCTATCCAATTTTATCCTTCAGCTTCTGGTTTTTCTCGATGGGAGGAGCAATTTCGAATATCAAATCAAAATATTGATAATTCTGATAATTCTAATTAAAGATAGCCTTCTTTATTAAACATTTATTATATTAAAATGCTCGACAATTTTATCATTTATAAATGGTTTATAACATTTACAAACATTTACAACAGACACAAAGAGGGAATTTTAAATTATAGATTTAATTTTACTTTTTTTTTTAATAAAAAAGAAAAAAATATATATTTTTTGTAAATATAAATTTTATTTTCCATATTACTTATTTTATTTTTAACAGATATATTCAAAACCAGATTTCGCTTTTTCCAGTTTTCGTTAAATCCGAATACTTAGCCAGTTTTAATAAGTGGTGCGATCAGAGTTGAACAGGTAGAGTTCGGATCAAAACGGAATTATTTTGCGTAATCCCCTGTTAAAAAGCGATAAACGCCGAGTGGGATTTTCGCGTAAAGTTGCTTATTAGTGACTTCCATACGAAATAAATCCGACCGTTCCATTTTGCGAGAACTAAAAGCTTACTTGAAAGTCAAAAAAAGCATAAATTAAAGAGTTATTTTTAAAGTAAATAAATTAAAAGAATAAATTAATTTTTGCAATTCGTAATTAGCGTAAAATTGGTTTAAAGTGAATTTCTTTCTAAAAATTCGGAATTTTCGAGGGAAGAGTGCACCTTGTGCATAAGGAGGAGACTACACAAAGAACCGATTCTGAGGGCTGATACACGTGTGAACTGCTCGGGTTGCTTCTCAATAATTCATACCACACGCGACACACTGTATAACCAGTGCTGTCCACTCTCAAACTAGCCATCAAGTTCCTCACACCACCTTAATTTACTCATGTCGATTTTACTCTCAGAGTAAATTAGAAAAAAAAAATACCCTTCTTGCTTCGTTTTCTGGAAAATATTAAATTTTCTAGAAAAAATAATCATTAAAATACATTAAAATGTTAAAAATTACTTAGAATTCTACAGAAGAACTAAAAACAATTATTAAAAAAATATAAAACATTTTATTTTTTATTTTTACCCTCGGATCAAGAATTTAATATTGCATAGGTTGAGGGTTCGAATCCCAGCGGAGAATTCAACTTTTTTAAATTTTTTTTTTATTTGTGATCATTTTAATTTATCTACGAATTAAATATCTTTATATTTCATCGAAGGGAAATTATTTTTCGTATTCGGAATTATTTTTTTTTAGAGATATTAATAAAAGTACGAATAAAACACCCTTTATTTTATTAACGGTTAGAAAATTAAATTTCGAGACTAAAATGATTGTGATGGGATTGGCGTGCAAAATGTTTGGCCCTGTTTTACGTATTCATCGAATGCATGCAGATAGCAATCGCTTTTTAGTCTTCATTTTTGAGGTCGCAAACCAGAATCCGAATGCGCGGATGATTTTTTTTAACGTCGTACCAACAGCAACACGATTGCGGCCGTTTAAACGAGATCCAATTTACCATCACGTATTTCATCTCTATATATTTTCCTTCTTTTTTTTTTTGTTAGTAACCATCGTCCGGATGTCACACCCTCTGTCTGATTCCCTTACTGTCAATCAGTGGCTTGTAAAAAAAGAAAAAAAAAACCAATTGCCCAAAATCCAACCTAATTATTATTGTCTTGGTCACAATCATGTTTATTAATTTATTTTATATGTATTTCTTGAAAAAAATTTGAGTTCTTAAGGCAGGGCCGTGCGTAAGAATTAAATTTAGGGAGGGGGTTGAACCCCCAAAAATCCCCCTTGTGCACGGCCCTGTCTTAAGGCATTAGAACTTAAGAAGAAAAGAACTTCTTAAGGACATTCCAGGCTTCAAAATTTAGTCCGGATACGAATCCTGGAATGTCGATAAAAGCCGGTAAAGGGAATCTGTACCCAGAACGCTGTTTATACTTGTCGGTAAAGTAGGACTTTGATAACGGATCAATTGCCTTAATTTCTCCTGCTTTTTCTTTTCTCATTCGTGATTTTTTAATATCCAATTCTTTTTCCAGGCTTCAAAATTTAGCACGGACACGAACCCTGGAATGTCGATAAAAGCCGGTAAAGGGAATCTGTACCCAGAACGCTGTCGGTAAGGTACGAATTTGATAATGGATCAATTGCCTTAATTTCTCTTGTTTTTCTATTCTCATTAATGATTTTTTAATATTCAATTCTTTTTTCAGGCTTCAAAATTTAGCACGGACACGAACCCTGGAATGTCGATAAAGGCCGGTAAAGGGAATCTGTACCAAGAACGCTGTCGGTAAGGTAGGAATTTTATAATTTAAAAACTTGCCTTAATTTCTCCAGTTTTTTCTTTTTTCATTCATAATTTTTTTATACTCAACTTTTTTTGTGCAGGGAAAAGATATTTTTTTTGTTATTAAAAATAATTTTGATTATGTTGCGTGCGCATCTGTTGAAACAGAATGGATCTGACCGAACAAGCCGCCCATTATTATCACGAGATGTATCCCCTTGGGCAGCAGTCTCCGGTAACACGATAGTAATTACTGGCTAGGCATAATTAGTGGAGCATAATTAAAGCGGGACAAAAGATGAACGATATCGTCTGTCGCTCGTTAGTAGACAATTTTGCTGTCTATACACGTGCTTTGCTTTAGAGCGCGAAGCGCTCTGTATTGTATTATCAGCAATCTTCGCTCTTCTTATGTCAGCGATCTTCATAATCGTACAAATTATATCTGATTCTTTCATAATTCCCTCATAATACTCAGTATGCTAATGAGTGCGATACTGTTTGGTAAAAAACTCTCATTCTCTAATTTTATTTATTGGGGCCCTGGGCACTAAAAGTGTGGGGGGCCCCAGGGGCGAATTAGAGACTTACGGGGCCCGGGACTATAATTATATTCATTTTTTGGGGGCCCCTATGTTCCCTTGTGTAAATCCGCCACTGGGACTAAAAATTGACTAATAAATGGGAATATGTCGTTATAAAATAATGATTGAAAGCGCTTCTTCTCTAAACTTTCAGGAGGAAATTGAAAAGTGATTTTAGATTGACGTACAGTTATTTTAACCAGTATTTTTTTATTTGTTTCAATGGCGCTTTACGAACCTTTGCATAAACCGTTTGTAATTCCGGGTATAGATTTGAAGTTACATAAATGACACGGAACTCCGCGATTTGATTACTTTTGAAAATAAATGCACTCGATCGAGTGAGAGCCGCGGATGCTTCACTTTTGTATGGTCGGTACGAAAAACTGAAACCTGCCGCGCATATTCCTGAATGAGCTGGCGTCAAAATAAATTGGAGTTATTGCGGTCGGCTGTAATCCTCCGTTCCGCGGGTTACATTGCCTTTGTTAATAAAATCACACCCCGGGTCTCGCCGCAAAAAAATGACACACAAATGCACCAGGGCCGTCCTGCCTCTTTCTGTATTTTTCGCATTCTTCAGAAATTTTCATTTTATTTTATTGTTTAATCACGTTAATTACTGTATATTAAAAAATATATAGAGATAAGTAAGGATAGGATATTAATTAGTAAGAGTCTATTTCTGAGTGAAGGAGTTAAGCTCTAATAGTAACAACTTTAGCACGTGACCTACTTTACCGATTGATGGTATATACAAATTAAAAAATATCATTTCCCTTGACTAAAAGTCCAAAAATATTTCACGAATCTCGAATTGAAGGAAATCTAATGTATTTATTGCGACTCTTCCTACATCCCTGAGCGGAAAATTCGAATGATCTGCAAAAAAGCCCAGTATCACAAAAGCGCATCCAGACTTAATTTCATGAAGCCGTTTGTCAATCGTTATTCGAATCCGGAAGTTTATAATCTTTTGTGCTCCGAGAACCCTGGAATCGTAATAACTTCACCATTATTACGTCCATATTTTAGTCGAATCCAGTCGATACATGTTCATTCTTCAAATCTATTAAAACGCTTCGTAAAAAAGGATAAATGTCTCCTGAGAAAATATTTATTTAAATAAAATTAAAAGTACATAAAATTCGAATAGAAATACAGTAATCGTACACCTGAATAATTCGTTTTCAGAATTAAACATAAAAAATGAATAAGAGTGCAAAGGCTTCAGCTGCTAATTTTTATTCGAACGAATGGCGACAGACTTGAGAGCGTTTCGTGTCGGCATCGCGGCATTTTTCGCGCAGTTTAAGCATTCGAGCACCCTTCAAACCAACTGCAATCTTCCACGGTCTCGGACGATCAAGTGGTCGGATATTTTATTCGCCTGAAATATTCGAAGACGAGTGATGCATCGAGCCATGATTTAAGTGGCTCTTCAGAAACGTTTTCGTGAAACTAAACGGCCCACGAACGAGTCAAACATCAGAAACATTTCCAGCAATCTTACACCTGTCTGAAAATTCACCCTCTTCCAATGCAAACACTTCATAAACCTTCACATTTCACGCTCGAGAATTTTTCTTCGAAGCACTCTGTAATCAGACCGACGAAAAATTCGTCATTTGTCACGGACTCGAACCCTTAATGTCGGTAAATGTCGGTAATAGGAATCTTCCAGTAGAATCGGGTTTTAAGCCGCAATTTCCCTGCTGGAAGTAAAGAGATAGAACTTTTATATCTCTTCTAAGTATTCATTTTGTATACCCAAAAACGCTATCCCTTTCTATCCACCATTGTATCCTCGTATCGGGTAATATCTATCGCTTCCTATCCCCCAGTCAATCTCTATTTTTAGTAATGTCTATCTCTTTTTATCTCTTATTCTATTTATTCGCAAAAATATGTTATTCCTTTCTATTCCTAATTCTCTCTTGCTAGAAATTTGTATCTCTTTCTATCTTCAAGGCTATCACTCCCTTATTAACGTCAATCTGTCTTTATTCTCCGTCTATCAACACCAATCTCTTTATATCCCTTTCGCAATCTATTGCAGCGCCTATCTTTTTCAATTCCTACTTTCCTATCCATGTCTATTCCTGGTCTAATCATTTGAATTCTTACCCAGCTCTTTTATACGCTTATCCTTTTCAATCTCTATCAATCTATCCATATGTATCCTTGTATAATCATTCCATCTTTTTCTATCACTCTTTAAGTATAATACCAAGTCTATCCATTTCAATCTTTACCATTTCTATCTATCTCTATCCTTTTATCGTCTTTTCAATCCTTTCCTATCTCTTGAAGTGATACCAAGTCTATCCCTTTCAATCACTACATTTCTATCCATGTGTATCCTTAATCCAGTCATCTCAATCCTTTTCTATTCTTTTTACAATCTACTAGGAAGTCTATCCTTTTCATTCCACGCCATTATATACACATCTATCCACGTATAATAATTTCAATCCTTCACTATCTTTTTTGAAGTATACTATCAAGTCTATTCATTTCAATCCTTATCATTCCTATCCATCTCTAACTTTATATAGTTTTTTCCATCCTTTCCTATCTCTCTTGAATATTACCCATATTACCAAGCCTATCCTTTTCAATCACTACATTTCTATCCATGTCTATCATTAATGTAATCATCTCAATCCTTTTCTATTCTTTTTACAATCTATTAGGAAGTCTATCCTTTTAAAACCATATCCTTATATCTACATCTATTCGCGTATAATAATTTCAATCCTTCTCTATAGCTTTTTAAGTATACTATCAAGTCGATACATTTCACTATAGGTGAATGATTATACTGACAAAGAGATTGAAAGGGATAGGGATGGATATTATTATTATATTATTATTATTATTATTATTATTATTATTATTATTACTATTGTCTATCTCCGCCTATCCTTTTCTATCTCCATATCAGTACACATCAACGCCTATTTCTTGCAATCTCCACTTCTCTATTTTTTTCTATCTTTTGTCTATTCTATCTATTTCAATGTTAGCTACTCCTAAAAATAGGCTGTGACAGAAATCAGAGGATTGAAACACATAGAAGTAAATTTCGAATGACAAAGAAATAGCAAGAGATAGATGAGGATAGGGGAGGAATTGAAAGGGATAGAAAAGAGCGATTAAACGAGATTGGAAGGAATTTTGATTGACAAGAAGAGAGAAAGATATAGGTGATAATAGGAGAGAGATAGAAAGGAATAGAGAACTGGGGATTGACAGAGATAAGAGTGAATTGAGATTGACAAGGAGACAGAGAGGGATAGACTAGAATATGCGAAAAATGGGAAGGAATAAAAATGTGACGATTGAAAGTGATAGGCGTGGATGTGGATTGAAATGGAGATAGAAAAGGATAGACAGATATATAAAGAGAAAGAGTGAGATAGAGAAGTGGGAATTGAAAGAGATAGGCGGCGATCGACAAGGGATAGAAAGGGATAGAAAAGAGGAGATACAAAGAGATAAGCCTAAACGTGGATTGGAATGGAGATAGAAAGGGATATAGAATTGAAGATTAAAAGAGATAAAAGCGAATTAAAATTGAAAAGAAGATAGAAAGGGATAGACAGGTATATACAGAGAGAGAAAGAGATAGAAAAGTAGGGATTAAAAGATAAAGGAGAGATAGGCGATTTCCAAGGAGATAGAAAGAGATAGGGAAGTTGGAATTGAAAGAGATAAGCGTTGGTGTGGATTGAGATGGAGGTAGAAAGAGATAGACGGAGATGGTAAAAGATAGAAAGGGATAGAAAAGAGAAGATTCAAAGAGACAAGTGTGAACGTGGATTAAAATGGAGATAGAAAAGAATAGAGATTAAAGCGAATTAAGATTTACAAGATAGAAAGGGATAGAAATGAGGAGATTCAAAGAGATAGAAAAAGATAAAAGGGATAGGCGAGAGACAGAAAGGGATAAACAATCCTTATCCCTTTCTATCTCTAAGATAGAAAGGGATAGGATTTCTATCTCTTTACTTCCAGCAGGGTTATCCAGATCATTTTTGTCGGATCCTCAATTCATAAATACAAAATCGAAAGTGGAAACATTGTGTACCATCGTGGAAAAAACTAAAAAAAAGAAACTACCACTCGAGTGTAATTGGCTTTTCACGAGGGTCGTTCTTCTTGCGTCGCACTCGAATACACTATGTACCCACACCTGCCAATTTCACCTTTCCATGTTATCTGAACTCGGAGAAGATGTGATATATTCCGTACACGCGCGATTTTGAATCTCGGTAATGAACGGGCCCTAATCGGATCATAATTTCCCCGGGTAATTCCGCGAGGATTCCGGGGACAATTTGGCATTCCTAACCTCGCACACTCTACAGACATGCGTCTCTCTCTCTCTCCCTCTCTCTCTCTCTGTCTTTATCTATCTTTCTCTGATTCTCTCTATCATTCTCACCCCCTTTCAACCCCCAGCCGCCCATATTAGCGAGCTTCTTTCTCCATCTCTCTCAGCTGCACAGTAATTTTCTCCAGTGTGTCTTCCTCTCTCACACATCATGGCATCACACGTCGCTAACTAACTCTATAACCCCTTCCTTCGAGGTGGCGGTTCGAATCCCACCCTTTCTACTCCTGGTGGTACGTGACCGCGTCGGTCCCGTACCCCAGTGGTTCCTCTCTTCCTCCCGTTCCCGTAACCGCCCCCCTGGTCCAGAGTCTCGCAATCAGTTCCCGTAATGCTGCGATTCAGGGTTCATCAGGGCGGCCATTTTCCGACACCCCTTATTACCGCCATTTTGTCGACGCCGCGGCCGTCACCGCTATCTATGTCCTTTTCAATGTGTATGATTTACTTTCATTCTATATACGTATATATATATATATAGCCTCTGATCTATGTGGCTCAAAATCCTACATTACAGATTTACAGAGAAAAAACAGTTTCATATCTTCCTATGGGGTTGTGTTGTCCAAATATAAAAGAAATAGTTTCAGATCAAATGCAATTTATTATAATAAGAGAATAATGTGTGAATACAGATATAAAATAATAATAAAATTAATATTTTTCAGATTGACAACGAGAAGATGTTCAATCAATTACCGAAGCGGAATCTATTCACTAATAGAGCGATACACGAATCATATCAGAAATCAAATCCACTCTTAAGTTCGTTTGATAAACTCAAACACGACTACTGTCTCTGAGAAGTACTTTAATTAGTTCGCCCGAAGAGAGCTCCCGGCGAAGGGAAAATAATCGACTTATATGACGACCGAATTTAGCCGCAGTCAAAGGTACTATGTCGAATCTGTTTATTGAAACAACCCGTGTAAAAATTCCTAAACCTGGCCCAGACCGGTGATGGAACGCGGAATCTCATTGGGGCCAGACTGCCCGATTTAGCCAGATCTGGGCCCGGTCGGGTTCCGCGTTCTATCACCGGTTTGAAATCATCCGATCTGTGCCACACAGGGGCCCAGATTGACGAATGTGGCCCTGATCGGGTCCAAATCAGGGATTTCTGTCCGGGGATGAAACACCCGGCCCGACCAGGCCCAATCGGGCCGGGCGTTTCATTACCAGTTTGGGCCAGGTTTGGAAATTTCTACACGGGTTAATAATTTAAAACATTCTAAAAGCACTTTTGAACTTTTTCTTGAAAAAATGAGAAATTTTTTACCACCAAAAGTGTCATTTCGAAACCTGGAGAAATATTCACGTCTTTTAATATAAATCATTCAATTTTCCGCGTAGAAACTAGAAACTGGCAAGCCAAACAATTTATACGTCCCAGAAAGGTGTAATAAAAATTGTCCGTCTGAAAGTTGACTCTAGCCTCGTCATGTTGAATACTCCATGTTTAAAAGATCCGGGCTCTTGTCAGATGTGTGCCTAAGTCGCGACAAATATGCTACGTGAGTACACCCCGTTTACGGCGCGGTAATCAAATATTAATCCACGCGAGCGAACGCGACTGTTATTTCTACGGGCGAGTCACGCGAGTATGCATTATTAACTGCAGGCTGGCTGGATGAATTCTTAAATTTTACGATTGCCAGATAAAAGTCGCGTAAAATACCCAAACCCCTTATTATTGCAGAAGGCTCACTCAATTATTTATTATAGTGCGTCAAACACGCATCTTCCCCGGTTATCAAATTCCTCGCTAAAGTGACAGATGATGTTCCATCAAGTTCTAATCTCATCCACGAGTATCATATTTTTTCGTTTTGCTCCGAATACCGACATTTCTCTTCTCTAAGTCTAATATTTCAAAAAAGTAATATAATTACTTAATTAAGGAAGGTTTTTACTGTGATTAAGGGTTAATTAAATCCTATAAAGTCGTACATTAGGAAGTGGGAAAAGGATTTCAATAAAAAATTATTGAATTCGTAGGGCAGGTGCGAAAGTCGACGATTATCCTTTCAATTGGTGACGCTTCGGTAGAGAACAGTCAGTCCCGCAGGAACGGTTTATTTAAGCGACGTCCGCTTTAACAGACCATCTCCCTTGTGGCGTAGCATAACAACATGCAGATTGGCTCAACGAAATTAGAAAGATAGATAGATGCAAATTTACCCACCACCGAACCAGCGACCAATAGAAGAGAAAGGACAACTACCATTCTTTTAGTGGAATAAAGGGAAATTGCAATTGGTTAAAAATGCTGTTTCAAAATCCGATAATTTATCATTTAATATTATTCTTCATATCAACTTTTCGAGTCTCACTCTGCAATACAAAAAATATTATCCTCTATTTTGAATTTAAAAAATCGAGGGTCAGATTTCGATTCAGTCTTCCCAAAAACGGGAGCCAAAGTTCCTAAGACTTTAAAACCGATTTCTTCAAAAATAACTAAAAGAACTATATTTTTCTATCAAATAGAAAAAAGTATCAATTGGAGCCTTCTGGCTGAATAATTTTGCAATCGAAAACTCATCGTGACCAGGTCCATTGAAAATTTTCGGTTTTTTCTTCCCCTCGTCGATAAAAGAGTCGTCTCGTTTAGTGCAGAGGCAAAGGTATTTGATTGCAAATGCGGAGTAGAAGTACATGGTTTAATCCGAATCCCGAATAACATTAGAGAGAGATAGGACGACAGTTCGTCTTTTATCTCCCTCTCTCTTACTCTTTCCAGTACTCGTGGAACAATTCTCGTGAGAGGGGGAATAAATGAGAAGTGGAAGGGGGTTTGCAAACAATTCGCGGACTACAGAAGGTTGTGAGAGGTTGATACGGGCCACCCTTATTTAGTAGCGAATGTACACCCCATAATAAATTACCTCAGCTTTACAGGCGTACCCCCTCAACACCCACTTTCCGTCCCTTAAATGCATCCTGGGATCTGTACCAAGTGCCAATTCGAGGCCACTTTATTGCCAATGACAATTTATTTCGTTTCAAGATACAATTGTTTGCATTCGATACACTTAATCTCTCATAATACACTGTATACTGATTCTTCCAATACAGTATAGCAATTATTCCAATAAAAAATCGCAATTAGTCCTATACAGTTTATAATTGTCTACATATAAATTCTTTCTAAAATTAGATATTTCTAAGATCCTTTAGCGATCGAGATTGAGAAAAAGTCGCTTTCTCACGAAATCGAGAGGATTACACTAACAACCCAAATGTCCAGAATCCCTTTTCGATCGAGTTTAGATTCGTGGTTCTTCCCTGGAGTCGGAAAGCCATTTGCGGGTTCAATCGACATCTCCTTCTCGGATCTTAACGTATTCCAGCAACCCCAGTAACAGGCGTAACATCCGACAAATAATGGTCCCGACGTCAGCAAGTCGTCCAAGTAACTTCGAAGAGAAGAAGCTGCACTCGGTGTTCTTTATCTTCTCCTCGCTTTTAAGGGTTGAGCCCCACAAGATTCTCATTCGTGCCCCTTCCTACCCCCCCCCCCTTTCTATTCCCTCTCCGGATTCACCTAAACTGTCGATTTCTACTCGACTATTCTCTTTTTCTCCAATCCCCCCACGACCCTTCACCCCTCTCCGTTTTTTGCCGCTTTCAGCGAGCCGCGGATTTTCCAAACGGTGCCACGCCTGTCCCGTGTTCGCCACACTAGGGATGGATTGTCTCCGATCTGATCTGGCAAACCATGGATATTCTACTCTGGGAAAAATCCACCCCTTGGAAGAACCACATCCCCTGTGGACCACCCTGTAAAAATAGTTCGGGAATTGGCTCCATACGATTTTATCGCTCCTGTCTTTTTATGCTGGCTTCCTCTCACTACCGGATTTCTAGATTCAGAAACGACAAAGTTAACTCCCAGGATTCGGACTCGATTTTTTTAGCTCCTATCGGGATATGTGGCTGGTGACTTGATTACGAGGCTCTCTTACTTCCGATAGCTATTTAAGATTGCGAGGGTGAGAAAGGCAACTTGACATCATCTGCTGATCTCACGACTCGAGATTAATGTGTTTTTTAGCCTCGTACTTTTTTTTTCCTTTTGGCCTTTTGCGATTCTTCCTACCAGAAAATCATGGCGAGATTCAGATTTGGAGAATAGAGACTTTAATAAAGTGAGGAAGAGGTGATGATATCGGTCAGCAGAAATACGTATTTTTCTAATATCAATTATAAAAATAATATTTGTATAGAAAATTTATCTTTCCTGCTATCTTCTCGCGATTGGCATCAGCGCCAATTAGGGCACTTCTGGTTCCATACATTGAAGGTCACGCACGTGCGTGATCGTGCATTTTTCTGCACGCATGTCCTTAACTACAGGCGTGTTTTTATCACGCAAGTGTCATCGAAGATCTCGTTACCTGCGGTCATTAAGCTTTGACATGAAAGGGAGATCTTCCTTTATAAAAAGAAAGTGAAGATGCGCGAGTAACAAGGGTTCTGTAACTCAAACAGAAATTCTATTATTTTAATTAAATTTCATAATTTCATATGATTTCTTATGCTCTTTTACATATTTCTTTCATCTATTTCAAAAGAGAATCAATCATTTTTCTTTAAGAGCCTTCTTCCCTGTTGGAAGTCAGAAGATAGAAAGTCTATATATTTGAATCTTTTTCCATCTTCAGGATTTCTATTTTTCTGTATCCTTCGTCTATCTTCGCCAATAATTTCCTATACTCCGTCTATCCACACCAATCTTTTTCTATCCTTTTCGCAATCTATTGCAGCGCCTATCTTTGTCAAACCCTTACTTTCCTATCCATGTCTATCCCTGGTCTAATCATTTTAATCCTTTCCTATCTCTTTTACATACTTATCCTTTTCAATCTCTACTTATCTATCCATATCTATCCTTGTATAATCATTTCAATCTTTGTCTATCTCACATAAATATACCACCAAGTCTATCCCTTTCAATCACTACATTTCTATCCGTGTCTATCCTTAATATAATCATCTCAACCTTTTTTAATGGGAAGCTTATCCTTTTCAATCCATCCCTTTATATCCACATCTATTCAAGTATAATAAGTTCAATCCTTCTCTATCTCTCTTGACATATACTACCAACTCTATCCATTTCAATCTTTGCCAATATCCATCTCTATCCTTGTATAGTCTTTTCAATCCTTTCCTATCTCTCTTGAAGTGTATTACCAAGTCTTTTCAATCACTACATTTCTATCCGTGTCTATCCTTAATCTAATCATCTCAATCCTTTTCTATTCTTATTTCAATCTACTAGGAAGTCTATCCTTTTCAATCCATATCTTTATATCCATACCTATCCACGTATAATAATTTCAATCCTTCTGTATCTCTTTTAAAGCATACTACAAAGTCTATCCATTCCAATCCATCACTAACTTTATATAGTCTTTTCAATCCTTTCCTATCTCTCTGGTAGTATATTACCAAGCCTATTCTTTTCAATCACTACATTTCTATCCGTGTCTATCCTTAATCTAATCATCTCAATCCTTTTCTATTCTTATTTCAATCTACTAGGAAGTCTATCCTTTTCAATCCATACCTTAATATCCACATCTATCCAAGTATAATAATTTCAATCCTTCACTATCTTCCTTAAAGTATACTAGTAAGTCTATCCATTTCAATCCTTGTATAATCTTTTCAATCCTTTCCTATCTGTCTTGAAATATATTACCAAATGTATCGTTTTCAATTACTACACTTCAATCTATATTGTATCCTTAATATATTAGTCTTAATCTAGTATTAATTATTAATCACAATCTAATAGTCATCTCAATCCTTTTCTACCCTTTTTACAATCTACTAGGAAGTCTATCCTTTTCAAACCATATCTTTATATCGAAATCTATTCGCGTACAATAATAATAATCCTTCTCTATCGCTTTTCAATTATACTATCAAATCCACCCATTTCAATATAAGTTAGTGATTGTGCTGACAAAGAGATTGAAAGGGATAGAAATGGATAACCAAAAAATAAATGACATTGAGGATATAAGTGATGAATTTAACAAAGAGATTGAAAGATATAGAGTTAGATAAACAAGGGATAGAAAAGGATAGAGATTTAGATAATAATAAATAATAACCCTATTTATAGATTGGGATAGACCTCTTTTGGATGAGTAATACTGGTTTTTACAACACAACTCCTAATTCCTTCGTTAGCTCAGTGAATCTACTAGGAAGTCTATCCCTTTTAATTCATACCTTTATATCCCCATCTATCCACGTATAATAATTTCAATCCTTTCCTATCTTTCTTGAAGTATATTACCAAGCCTATTCTTTTCAATCTCTACACTTCTATCCATATGTATTCTTAATCTATTAGTCTTAATATAATATTAATTATTAATCTCAATCTAATAGGCATCTCAATCCTTTTCTACTCTTTTTACAATCTACTAGGAATTCTATCCTTTTCAAACTATATCTTTATATCGAAATCTATTCGCGTATAATAATTTCAATCCTTCTCTATCTTCTTTTGAAGTATACTACCAAGTGTATCCATTCCTATCCATCACTAACCTTATAAATTCTTTTCAATCCTTTCCTATCTCTCTTGAAGTATATTAGTATATTATTGAGCATATTCTTTTCAATCACTACATTTTCATTCATATCTATCCTGAAACTTGTCATCTCAATCCTTTTCTATCCTTTTTACAATCTACTAGGAAGTCTATCCTTTTCAATCCATACCTTTATATCGAAATCTATTCGCGTATAATAATTTCAATCCTTCTCTATCTTCTTTTGAAGTATACTATCAAGTCTATCCATTTCAATCTTTACCAATATCCATTTCTATCATTCTATAGTCTTTTCAATCAACAAAGAGATTGAAAGATATAGAGTTGGATAAACAGGGGATAGATTGACAACTTCTAATTCCTTCCTTAACTCAGTGAATCTTTTTCAATATTCACGATTGATATAGAAAGGAAAATCTCTATCTTTTTATCTTTCTGTATCCTTCGTTCATCGACGCCAATCTTTTTCAATCCCTTTTGTAATCCATCGATGCAAAGTGTACACTTGGGATGGATAGAAAATCTCTAATTTGTAAAATTGTGTAAACTGTGTAAATTGTGTATAAATTGTGTAAATTGAAGGGCAAAAAGTAAAGTTGTAGCCCATTTCGATCAGGATTTTAATCGTGAAAGATACGTTCATTCTCGCAGTTTTGTTCAATAATGGCACTGTCATAACACCATTCGCGTCACTCCTCTCATCCGCAAAATCATCCTTTATAGAGCACTAGCTTCCAATCTTCCACCTATTCTTTTTACACTTTTATATACTTTTTTTTTTGTTTTTTATTATTTTTCATTACTCTATTGCATACACTTTTTCAACCTATTTATCTTTTCCGTACACTCTTCTCTTTTCTGTCATCTTTTCCCTATCTTTCTAATTAGATACTTTTAATCACGTTAATGCATATTTGACTGAAATCGGGACTTAATTTCACATTAGCGGTAAATAACAATTGAATTGGACATGTGAGTAACGTATAACTAGGACTACGTGTCCAGCAGGCAGTGCAGCGTAAATTAGGTAGTTGTAAATCGAGTCGTGCACGAATGAATATGAATCTCATATTCTCGCGCTTGGACGAGACGCATGTCGTTGCAGAAACAGCAGAGTACAGTGCGAAGCTTTAATGGTGATGGATTCACGTCGCAAATGGCTCAGGACTTGCATAAAGCACAATCCTGATTATATCTGTGAGTAACTCATGCGTCATTCTCAATGTTCTTTATGCCCAAAAATATGCATTCATCACAGCAAGAATACAAAACATCTGAATATTTCTTTTCAAATATTCGGCGTAATGCTTAAAAATATCCCCAACACAATTTAACTAGTGTATAATTAAATTACTAAAAATACAGCAGAAATTTTTTCCCGGATAGCATGCATTTTTTTTAAATGCAAAAAAGTTCGATAAATTTTCCTCATCCCTCTTGTATAAACAACGTTAAAAATCGCTCCATAAAACTCGATTGCTTCGAGCGTGAAAGCATTCACGAAAAAAGTTCGATTGAGTTTTCCTAGCACTTTATCTTTCATAGGTTATTCCGAAAATGAACGTAACCACTCCCTCATGAACGAAAAACCTTTTCCTCCTGATTCCGCGACTTTGCTGTATAGTGGCATTGTGAAAGTTGATACAAAAGCCAATTTAATAATCGTTACAAAAGCCTACAGGTTGCCACGGTTTATTGTTTATCAGGTTTGCTGGAGAAAGAGGCACAGGCGCCAATTGAATTTTTTTTTCACAGAAAAGTGAGCGATGTATGCTATTGGCGGTTGTAGAATCTACAGTGGTGCGTCTATCCTGTTGTTTGGCCCAGACTGGCTCATGTATGGAAACGATAGAAACGCATATCTCTCACATTGTTCGTTTTTTCCGTCATGTTTGACATAGCTCCCCCCCCCCCCCCCCCCGTTGGTGGCTCATTAACTTCCCCTATTGCCTTTCAACTCCCACCAAAACTCCCGATCGCCAGGGTCAGTGTTTTTAATTGTAAAACTTATCCAATTAATGCGAACGAGTCGAGCAAACTATAGAATAAACTGTCCGCTTACCCCCTCGACTTCCTTTCATACCCATCGTTCGGTCGCTAATGAGTGCGCATTCAGCCAAGACAATGGCTCGCAACTTTTCTTTGTGTTAATTAATTAAATAACATCGTAGGGGTACAGTATGAAGAAAGGCGTCCAGAAGTTTTAGAAATGGATATTTATATAAGGTTTCATGGTGAAGAGGATGCAAAAATCGCCCAAGCTACAGTTTTAAAGTATTTGTAAGTAAAAAGATAGAAAAGGATAGAAAGGGATAGAAAAGGATAGAGATTTTCTATCCCTCCCAAGTGAACACTTTGATTCCATCAAAAGTTATCTTTTTCTATCTTTGTTTGTATCCATCGTTTTTACTAGGCTCTATCTTTTTCTATCCTTCCCAAAGAATTTGAATCTATTCTATACATTTTCCCTATCTTTTTCTATCTTTCAGTCTATCTCTTCCAAACAAAATTTGAATATCTATATCTCCCATTTTCAATCTTTTTCTATCCTTAGTTTTAACCTTATTAATTGTCAAATTTTTAAAATGCATAATTATGTTTTAAATACAATATTTTGTACATAAATATTATTCTAATCTTACGGCAAACACACGTAACACTGAAAAATCTACATCTATGGGCCCTGTTGGAAGTAAAAAGATAGAAAAGGATAGAGATTTTAGAGATTTTCTATTCATCCCAAGTGTACTCTTTGCATCCATGAATTGCAAAAGGGATTGAAAAAGATTGGCGTGGATAGATGAAGGATACAGAAAGATAAAAAGTTGGAGAATCAGAAGGAAAGAGTTTATTGTAGAGATCAAAATAGATTAGCATGGATAGGGAAGGATACATTTGTATGAATTTTTCCTTTCTATATTTCAATCCTGAATATTGAAAAAGATTCACTGAGCTAACGAAGGAATTAGGAGTTGTGTTGTAAAAACCAGTATTACTCATCCAAAAGAGGTCTATCCCAATCTATAGATAGGGTTATTATTTATTATTATCTAAATCTCTATCCTTTTCTATCCCTTGTTTATCTAACTCTATATCTTTCAATCTCTTTGTTAAATTCATAACTTATATCCTCAATCTCATTTATTTTTCGGTTATCCATTTCTATCCCTTTCAATCTCTTTGTCAGCACAATCACTAACTTATATTGAAATGGATGGATTTGATAGTATAATTCAAAAGCGATAGAGAAGGATTATTATTATTTTACGCGAATAGATTTCGATATAAAGATATGGTTTGAAAAGGATAGACTTCCTAGTATAGATTGTAAAAAGGGTAGAAAAGGATTAAGATGACTATTAGATTGTGATTAATAATTAATACTAGATTAAGACTAATATATTAAGGATACAATATAGATTGAAGTATAGTAATTGAAAACGATACATTTGGTAATATATTTCAAGACAGATAGGAAAGGATTGAAGATTATACAAGGATTGAAATGGATAGACTTACTAGTATACTTCAAGGAAGATAGTGAAGGATTGAAATTATTATACGTGGATAGATGTGGATATTAAGGTATGGATTGAAAAAGATAGACTTCCTAGTAGATTGTAAAAAGGATAGAAAAAGATTGAGATGACTAGTTTCAGGATAGATATGGATAAAAATGTAGTGATTGAAAAAAATAGGCTTGATAAAATACTAATATACTTCAAGAGAGATAGGAAAGGATTGAAAAGACTATATAAGGTTAGTGATGGATAGGAATGGATAGACTTGGTAGTATACTTCAAAAGAGATAGAGAAGGATGTAAATTGTTATACGTGGATAGGTATGGATATAAAGATATGGATTGAAAAGGATAGACTTCCTAGAAGATTGTAAAAAGGATAGAAAAGGATTGAGATTACTAGATTTAGGATAGATATGGATAGAAATGTAGTGATTGAAAAGAATAGGCTTGGTAATATACTTCAAGAAAGATTGGAAAGGATTGAAAGGATTATAAAAGGATAGACATGGATAGAAATGTAGTGATTGAAAAGCATAGACTTGGTAGTATACTTATGAGAGATAGAAAAAGATTGAAATGATTATGCAAGGAAAGATATGGATTAATTAGTAGAAAGTGAAAAAGATAAGCGTTTAAAAGAGATAGGTAAGGATTCAAATGATTGGACCAGGGATAGACATGGATAGAAAAGTAGAGATTGAAAAAGATAGGCGCTGCAATACATTGCGAAAGGGATAGAAAAAGATTAGTGTAGATAGGCGAAAACATGATAGTATACTTCACGAGCGATAGAAGTAGAAAGAAGGATTGAAATTATTTTACACGAATAGTTTTGGATATAAAGGTATGGATTGAAAAGGATAAACTTCCTAGTAGATTTAAATAAGAATTTAAAGGATTGAAAGGATTATACAAGGATAGAAATGGATAGAATGGTAAAGATTGAAATGGATAGACGTTATAGTATACTTCAAGAAAGATAGTGAAGGATTGAAATTATTATACGAGAATAAATGTGGATATAAAGGTATAGATTGAAAGGGATAGACTTCCTAGTAGATTGAAATAAGAATAGAAAAGGATTGAGATGACCAGGTTAAGGATAGACATGGATACAAATGTATTGATTGAAAAGAATAGGCTTGGTAATATACTACCAGAGAGATAGGAAAGGATTGAAAAGACTATATAAAGTTAGTGATGGATTGGAATGGATAGACTTTGTAGTATACTTTAAAAGAGATACAGAAGGATTGAAATTATTATACGTGGATAGGTATTGATATAAAGATATGGATTGAAAAGGATAGACTTCCTAGTAGATTGAAATAAGAATAGAAAAGGATTAAGATGGTTATATTAAGGACAGACATGGATAGAAATGTAGTGATTGAAAGGGATAGACTTGGTATCACTTCAAGAGATAGGAAAGGATTGAAAAGTCGATAAAAGGATAGAGGTGGGTAACAATGGTAAAGATTAAAATGGATAGACTTGTTAGTATACTTAAAGAGAGATAGAAAAAGATTGAACTTATTATACTTGGATAGATGTGGATATAAAGGGATGGATTAAAAAGGATAGGCTTCCCATTGAAAAACGTTGAGATGTTTATATTAAAGATAGACATGGATAGAAATGTAGTGATTGAAAGGGATAGACTTGGTATCACTTCAAGAGATAGGAAAGGATTGAAAAGTCGATAAAAGGATAGAGGTGGGTAACAACGGTAAAGATTAAAATGGATAGACTTGGTATTATACTTAAAGAGAGATAGAAAAAGATTGATATGATTATACAAGGATAGATGTGGATAGATTTGTAGAGACTGATAAGGATAAGCGTGTAAAAGAGATAAGTTAGGATTCAAATGATTAGTCCAGGGATAGACCCTTTATATTTTAATAGTTGTTCGAAATTGTTTAAAATTCCTTCAATTTATGTTTAAGTACATGTGAGTACTTCATTTTAATAATTAAGTTAAAGAATGAAACCACTCAATTCGGTAATCAAGTTAATTGAAACATTTACGGTTAGGCCCTCTCGAAAGAATGCCTGCACTTTTGATTTCTCCGAGTACCCACGAGCCTTTCTTTTTCATGTTGGTAAATTACAGAAAGTGTATTGAGATTAAGCTTTTCGCTGGCCTTTAGCTCTGATGTTTGTTTAGTGGCTCTCCAAACCCTTGACGTCTTGTTCCCTCTTCATCTTTCTCTCAAGTCATGCATCAATTAATACCCTGACGGTCGTTCTCGTACGTTTTTTTCCACTTGACGTTCATAAAATGTTTTTGAAAAAAATGAAGGCGAAAAATGTGATTCAAATTAATTTTACGAGGTTAATCAAATATCGTGGTGTTTTTGTAGAGAGTTTACGCTTTGATATTCTCTTTAGTTATTACAGACTCTTTTACACTCTTCTGTATAATTTTCATACTTGTTTCAATACTATCGCATTTAATGTGATTCAAAAGACCAACTACCTCTTTTGCAAAAATCCTATTAATCTGGCAAATTAAGAGCGAGTAAAAATGTGGAAAGAGAGTCTAGATGAGTAACCATCTTTAATTTAGGTTTTTGCTCCCTCTTTATCCTGGATACACTTTGGCACTTGGCCAGTAAAAGCGAAAGACCTGAAAAACGTATTCGTGTGTGTTCGTTACATAAAAAATACCACGTTTTTATGGCAAATGCGTAACGAATTCCTGGATGGTCCGGGAGACCAACTAAGTGGACCTATTCAGAACATGAAATTAGTCACCGCTCGCCGCTGTCTGCCTTGTCCCCGTCTCATAACCAGGGATGTCCTTCATTTTTTGTGGAACCTGCTCGTTATCCTAATAATATTAAGTTCCTTAGAGAAAAGTATGTTTTATTTGAAAAAAGATGTATGTTCTATCTTTCAAAATAGAATCATTTTCCTTTAAGAGAATATTACACCAAACAAATATTTGGTAACAGCGTTGGGATTTTTTTAAATTCAACAAAGTTTTTAGTACAGACGGCACTGCTTCGTTTGGATGTGTGGGGAAATAGCTAAGTACGGTCGACTATTAAAATAATTTATGCGATTTTATTGTGTGCTGAAAGCTTGGCAAGCTTCGTACTTCTTCTTTAGGATCTGCTTCAATGACGTTAAATAGCCAAAGTCCGAATTTCATTTTCCTTTCGTAACTCTAAGAGGAGATTTACTTATATACACTTATTTTTGTTAATAGTTCTTCAGATAATTGGTATACATTTCTGTAAATGATCCGGTTGAAATTTGTGGCAAAAGATCACGATCTGTATATATAGTTCGGTTCTCTTGTTAATGAATCCTAATTGTGCTACATGTACTGAATCAGGAGTTTGGTGGTTGCAATGATGGAAGGGAGATCGATGGGGCAGGACAGGGATGTTATCTAATGGTTCAGAACCATTAGACCATAGTTCTGCATGTGTGACTCGGAACAGACGGCATGAAATGTACTGTTAATGCACTGACAGAACCAAATCGTTTTATCAAAATTGTTCGCTTTATCCGCTTATAGAGTAATAGAGTATTCAGTTCTAATCATCCAAGTTCATAAATAAATCGCGAATCTGGTATAGAAATTAATTTCATCCAACAGAGGGAATAACGTAATATTTCGATATGTGCCTTTTTTTCCTAAATGTAGATGATGATTCAAATTAGATCAGCACCTATTTCTGTTGTTCTATTTCCCGATCAAGTTGGCAGGAATGAGGGTACTTTGGCTAAATCCACGCTCTTTAAATGGCTTCGCATAAAAGTACTACTTAGGGAAATGATAAAAATTCCTCCACAGTCAAGGGAGAAATGGTGTGCACCTATACATTCATGCGCAATCCGAGTTTCTTCGGTTTTCTCGCGGCACTCGCGCCACCCCTTTTAATCCTCCCGCCAAGAGTCTGGCAGTGGTTCGAGGCGGAGTACAATAATTAGAGGACGTAATTAGTGCCAATTAACGGAGTAGTGAGGTAGTCCTCTCTCTCTCTCTCTCTTTGCTACCCCGCATTCGCTCAACCTCTTCGTCCATTCTCTCCCTCGGTTTCCGCTCCACTGTTCTGTTCTACCCTTTGGAACACTGCGCATCATTATACGGGACTTGCCGCAAACGCAGGACCAAATCCCTAAGTAGTGTCAATCACAACAAACTGCACTCGTTTCTTTTCCTAATCTCTCGACTTTCGCTCAGAATTTCTATACTAAAAGCACAACGCATTTTCTAATTACTTCTAATTACATTGTAATTTGTTTCTAAAGGTGATTGTTGTTCAGCAACTCTGAAGTGATCAACCTCGTCAGAAACAAACCTTCTAATAACACATCCCAATCATCTCTTGCATACAAGCATTATGGAAATGATCTTCATGTTTGCAATCATCAGCTATTGTCCTAGAATGACATCCTCTATACAATATGATTGCCACCATTGTACCCCAATCACGTTCTCCAATAGATTCGATATCCAGCCTACTTGTTCTATAAGGCATTCCTCTCGAAGGCAGCTTGTGTCCAGCTTCGGGAAGTACCAGTCCCTTTTCCCTAAACTAGAGAGGGGTACTTTGGGTAATTCGTGTCGAAGTTATTATAACGGTAAATCAGAAGTGACGGTGGGGTAATTTTAGGGGTATCCCAAGTACGAATTCCACCTAGCATAATCCCATGCAGTTATAGGTTTGTGCGGATGGCTCTACGGCGCTAAATCGGAACTATTTAGTAGGGGCTATCAGCCACTGCAGGGAATGGGTATCAAGAACCAGAGGGAGAAAGAGATGGTAACAGATAGAGAGTGTGGTATGCGCACAACTATTTCGCCACAGCGTATCCTGCCTATCCGGAGATCCTATCTCTGGCCAGCTACTACTATAATTTATCGAGGCACGCCGAATATCCGCCCGGTTTATAGTTTAATAACCAAAGAACTCGCGAGTCCGATAAGGCGGCCTAACGATCCAACTCAGGAGTATCCCAAAATGTCATTCTTGGTTCATCTGCTTTAGTACTCCTTAACACGGAATTATTTGTTCCTATTGGAAAGGATGCGTCTTATTGCAAAGTCGGAGAGAAGAAGCAAGTACAAGGATTTATGAAAAGAGCTTCATTAGAAGACTATGAACTAGAACTAGGTGCAGGATAGGTATAACAATAATAATGATTACGATAACGAAGGGACTGTAGTCGAGCAGCTTTGTGACAAGTAATGCTGTTTTACGGGCAGAAACGTTGCGAGCTGGCAACACTCTAACGACGTCATTACAATTACAAACGCTGAGACGTCGAGACTTGGTACCACCATCCCTATCTCCATTCCCCTTCCTTCTGACGGAGCCACCGACCGCATCATTCTGCCTTCGTTTCGGAACACCCGTAGCTGAACTACTACCTCATTTCCGGCGCAACTTCGTCGCCAGATTGGGAACGGGAGTTTTGGGACTCGCTGAAAATGGTGAGCTCCGTTAGCCAACGAATCTCATTCTACTCTATAGCAATTAGGATTAAACGTGACCAGCCGGCCATTCCCCTTCGGCATCGATTTCAATTCCATTTGCGATGCTACTACAAATCATTGAGCTTCTTTATCAACCATCAACTTAGACTTTTTTCTGTTATCGTGACGTTTATATTGTCAGATATCTTTCTTTAAGACGTATATTTCTTCGGAAAAAGACTTACTTATTGTATTAGTTCATTCAAATTGTAATATCGTACAATTTTAAAGAGGAAGATATTATTTTTTATTGATTTTTGATCAACTCCCTTTCTTTCTGAAGCTCCACTTTCCACAGATAGAGGCAAGATATTATAATCGTGATCTACTTTTTCAAGCAGAAAAACGAAAATAGATTTGAGGTGCAGGGCTGAGGGATGTTTGCTCGCATAATGTATTCCAATATTTGCAAATAACTCGATGCGTATCGATCCCTTGTAGTTTAAACTTGGAAGTCTTGAGTGCTCCTTGGTCGTTGGATCCTGTCGTCGAAACAGACTGCCAAAGAGCCAAGGCGTGTTCCTATAAATTAACCAGCACTTCAAGACGTAGTTTGCCTGTCGTCGTACCTCTATAGAATGTGGTCTCCGATAGATGTTAGCATGAAGAACAGAGCCAGAGACGGGAGAGGGATTAGCGAAAGCGATCTAATTCCAATATACCTCGCCTGACCGAATACATTAATTAAGATATTTACGAAAGTGAATATTATTGATCATATCACATGTCATCATATTACAATCTCATATAATTAGTTTTTTGGTGCTTAAGAATGATTTTTAGTTACTGATAATCTTATTAATATATTTCTCAAATTTCAGGGTATCCTACTAGTACATTAGTGGATTAGCGCAGAGAAGAGGAGGAAATAAAGGAATATTACTGGTCATGTGTAAAGAAGCTTTTTTGGGCAAGATGACTTTCGGCGCCAAGAGACGTCGGCAAACTGACAGCGTAGTTCTTGGTGCCCCAAGATAGAGCTGAAGGTAAGCTGATGTCTCGAGGTTGGACACCCAGTGGGCAAAATACATTGATATCCTGATGACGTCCTGAAGACATCTTTAGGACTTCCTTAAGATGACAATGTCTTTTTGCACACTGGACAGAAATCATTTGAGTTCAAAAAGCAATTTACGCATACACCTTCAATGAACAAAGAAAGGAGGCTTCCTAAAGGTAAGAAAACTTATTTAACTTTAATTCTCGCGAATGATGAATAATTTTTGAACAAATATTTGTGAAAGAATTACTCCAGTGAAGAGAGGGGAAAAAATAAACAATTTGTAACTCGTTTAAGGTTTGAATCGCGGTTTCCTTCGATTGCTAGGAAGCCCTGAGGGAATTGGAATCGCGCTCGCGCGAAATAGTACATCATGTATACGTTGGCGAAAATAGGCGACTAATTGAATTTCGAATGAGACACGCCACACACTAGACTTCCTATTCGTTCAGTTTAAAAGCGACAGTCCCATCTCTCAAATCCCCTCTGTCTTCTCATTTCGCCTTAGCACTCATGTTACCAATCCTTGCTTCCAATTACAATGCATTTTGTTTACTTATTTCCATTCTACCATGAATCAAAGATAAACCAGTGCCTTATTCTATATCGCTACTATATTCAAACCTTTGGAAAAATAATTGAAATTCACCAAAATATGCGATCGTTTCTTCCGTATTTCGAAAATCAAGGGAAATTTTTGAAATTAATTAACGAACTTATCACATTCTCTCACATCCTCTCTAATTTAATTAGACTGGCCGAGGGAGCGATCCTTTAATTATCTAATTATCGAAACCAGCTTCAACGAAATCTAGATTTCAGTCGAATATTGAATATCATTTACTACACTATGGTTTTATTAGGTATTAATTAATATACTGCAGGGATTTATAAATATATTATGTAAGGAAATGCTTATTTTCAACCAAATATGCTTTTCCTCACCTAGAAATTAATTACCTTTTCCTGCACCGAGTTTCTAAAACGTATTCTTTGAATGAAAATTTTTAATCATCGACTTTCCAGCAGAAATGGAGTACGTTATTATTCTGCGATCTTCCTTAATTGGGGACAGTCCAAGTAGTTATGTCAACTTTTAATGAGATGTACTTTCTTGTTAATGCGAAAATCAGAACATCAGTGAAAATGGAAGGCAGAGAGGAGGTGATGTGGACAATTAAACAGACACAAAAAGTCTCCATTGAAAGAGTTGCAAATTTTTCTTGCCTCGCCGACTGCAAAATTAATACAGATTCAGCGAAAAAAATTGCGTAATAGAAGGCGTTGAAATAATTTTCTCAAAAAAGACTGCCAAAGATTTTATTTAAAAATGTTTAATAATATAAAGCGAGGTTTACGTGTGCATTTTACTGCGTAATTATTTCTAAGATGACGGTAAATGACGTCCCAACAAGAACACTCGCACAAAGCTCGTGCTTGACATATGCACACAGTAATGTTGTTCCCTTCTGTGAACATGGGCTTTTGTTTTCCAGGTGTGAGTGAGATACGTCATTGTTGAAGCACACTCAACTACCTAGCTCGCACCATTACACTTTACGCCTCCTATCGCATGCGCAACCTCTTCTTTCTGCTTTCATCACGTTCGTTATAACACCCAAGAGACGAGAGACTGATAATTATCACCTCTAAAGCGAGTGCTTCCAATTTGAAATCGTATATTTACTGGGTGTGATAATTCGGCAATGCTTTCATCACTTTTTACTTTGTGTAATAACAGGGGTTGGGTGATTTGTATACGATTGAATAATTAAGGAATTACCCGTGCAGAAAGTTTTGTGGGATTCTGGTTGGGTCAGAGTTTTCCCTAGTTCTGTTGTAGTTGTGATTTGGAAAGCTGACAAGGTTCCCGGTTTGAAATCCCCTGATCTGGTCCCGATCCGGGGCTAGATTTCCCTGATTTGTATCCAGATCGGGGATGAAACACACGGCTCTACTGGGTCCACACCTAAAAACTCGACTTCCGGTCAGGACCCGGTTGCGACCGTTTCATCACCGGTTTGGACCAGGTTTGAAAATTTCCACATCGGGGTTCGCGAGATTTTAGGGAAAGTGGGTGTGTTAAAGGAAATAAAAAAAATGCACGTGTTGTTAAGTTGAAGTATCCCAGAAGGTACAAAGACATTGACATCCTGAGGACGTCCTAAAGACATTCTTCGATCGTCTAGGTCAGTCCAAATGACGTCCAAAAGATGACTCATGTCCTAAAGACGTCTTTTGGACGCGAGATGTCTTTAAGATATCATTTGGACTGATGTGGACGTCCTAAGGATGTCTTTAGGGCGTCCTCATGATGACATAACTTTTTACCCATTCCCAGTGGGCAAAAAGACATTGTCATCCTGAGGACGTCCTAAAGACATCTTTACGACGCCCATGTCAGTCCAATTGATGTTCTAAAGACGTCTAACGTCTAAAAGACGTCTTTAGGACATGAGTCCTCTTTTGGATATCAATTGGACTCACATGGACGTCCTAAGGATATCTTTAGGACGTCGTAAGTATGACAATGTCCTTTTGCCCACTGGGTTGGGATCAGTTTATTTTTGAAGAACTTTGCAACGAGATGTATAGTTAGAAGGCAGGAGAAGCCTTCAGAGGGTCATGCGACAATCGGGATGTCGCATCTGGAAAGGCTTTTCCGGCAAGAGAGAAAGTTATATTGCGGTGCAGTAATAAAGCAATTTTTGGACACATGTTTGGCAGGATAAATTTGAAGATCTAAACTAAAATCTAAATTTATACAAAAAACTATAAGTTAAAAACTGTAAATTCCGTAAAACCGTAAACTAGCCCGGGAACAAAGGTCACCGCAGGGAATTTAAAAAGATTTCAAATAGTTTGATTCTTTTATTGAAAAAAAAAATTTCGAACAGGGCTTCGTCAGAACCCTTTTCTAAACGGAGCAAAATAAGGCAATTCCTGGTAAATAAACGAACTCGTTTTAATAATTCACTTTGAAGCAGCGTTGTTTAACTAAGAGGGATGTTTTTACAAGACTAGCGTGTTAGGATGGGTGGATCGAATTTTGGCTTGTGGACAGAGAAGCCGGTGCAAGGAAGGACACATGTGGAAACGTAAACGAAGCGATGGAGTAGCTTTCGTTGACGATATCGGAAGCAAGCTCTATGTCTATCCAGCCCCAATCGTGTCGACGGCGAAACGATCGCTTCCATCGATAGAAGGGAACGATGGGAGTAATTCCGTTCGTTTCTCTGGTCAAAGGTCCCGGGATGCCATGACGGTATGTGTCTCGTCGGTCACCAGGAGAAAACGCAAACACGAGCACCGCGGGATTAAAGGGGTCGTCATCCTTAATTATGCATTGTGAAGGATACTGCCGTTTCATGAACCTTTCGTTCATTTCGTTCGATTGATCGAAACGTAACCCTTCATTTTCTCTGTACCTCTCGTGTTTGTACATTCGGCTCTCCAATTAACCAGCGAAAACTTTTTACCTAATCACACATTTTCATAAAATAAAAAATTGTTTCTTTTGAAGCTTGTATCTGTTCCTATTTGAAATGATCAGCTAAAAAGCGTTATTTGAAGATGAAGGAGAAAAAGCAAAAAAATATTTGGATTTTGCCCTTCGAGTTGACCGCGACGCGTTCCTATTGGTACCACGAAACAGAGAAAGCTGAAGCGGTATTTTCATTAAATTCTTTTGAGGTCGGATAGGAGGACCAACCTCGAAAAAAGTCTCGGAACTCGAGAGACTACAGATATAAATCTAATAACTGGAGTTCCTACCTCATACCCTCCTCTTTATCTCCCCCAATGTGTTTTGAGGTTGCACCCTGAAATTTATTCGAGCTTAAAAAACTACAAAATTAAAAGTAGGTAGCTTCCTGTGGTCCAGTGCATTATCACCATCGTCCTCCCAGTTGCCTCGCTAATATCTTTTCTCCAAGCTTTTTTTCATTCAGACATTTCCTCATGTGCCGGGAATACACTCCTTTATCGAAGGCAACGCTACTATTCAACGAATCATTCTGCTTTTACTAATATTCTGCTATATTCCACCAAAAATGATACGATCTAATAATTATACGAACTAATCAACTAGAAAATGATAGTTATTGTCACGTCACAGGTTCAGGTGTGTCGGGGAAGGTGTCGAGAAATGGCATGGACTATGAGAAAGGGTGAATCTGGCAGGTTAGAGCGAAACACCAAGTTCCGAACACGGTAATGCACTCGATGTTGTTGCGAAGAGGGTAGAAGTGCCTCCCTTAAAATGAGGATGGGGGAACCATTTGAGAGAGTTTACTTAGGAAAACTTAAGTCTAGTCGTCAGCCTTCACTCGCACTTTTAATCCGGAGAAGTTCAAGCTCGATTGAATTTGCTTACACAAATTATTTTCGACTTAGAGCCCATCAAATAGTTTGTCCTTCATTTGCCAGTGACTAAAAACTTGTTATTTAAAAATAACGAAAATTTAGTTGTGAATATATAAAGTAATATGTAGAGCTTCGATGGGAAAATTGAGGGCTGTCGTGGAAAATGTGCGTTTTTAACGGTGTAGAGAGGCTTTCCCTCTATAAGTCTATTTATTGTTTATCATGATTAGCGACGAGCGATGCATCAATTAAGCCAGTATACGTGCCCGGGCGTGTAGATACTCGCGGAGTAGGATGCATGGATGTATGTATACATACACCAACACCGGATATCAGACGTTGGCTAAAAGCTAAAAGCTTTCCCATATTTCATTAGTTTCTCGCCGCCTGCCAGGCACGCTCTGCTGCCCGCTGCAGCGGCAAGGCTGAATCCTCACGACGACTATATCCCGGCTTTATTCGACTACACTCAGTCTATATTCTATCCATCTACCCCCAATTGATGTATTTTAAACGCTAATTTACAAAAAAACCGCCCTCTCTCATCCGAGACCTCAAACATCGCTGAAATTAAATAAATAACTTAGGGCATCCCTTTGGCTTTAAACGAGGTGTAAAAATAATAATTAATTGGAATTTGGACAAAAGTTAACGAAATAATCATCTGAGACCCTAACATATCTCATATAAAAACATTGCGCTTAATGAGAACAACTGTACGCGATTGAAATCACAATACACGATATCTGGTTCCTCGTTAGGGGTGCCTGAACTCTCTCCTGTGCTCCTTTCTCTCATTCTCTCTCTCTCTTTGTCTTTTTCTCTCTTCCGTTTGTTCTGTGATTCCTGTAGAGTCCCTAGTTAAGAGTCGCGAGTCAGGGTAAGGTAAGGAATGGACGGATGGTGGATGTGGGGGCCAATTAGGGGCTCCTAACCCCTCGACACCCCCTGAACATCCCCCAACCACCCCTTGGGTCCGCAGTGTAGATTGGATTGGTTTAGATTGATGTCCATTGGCGTCACCACATATATTGAAAATAAACCTCTATTATTTTTTATTACCTTCCATCTTGGGATTATGGTAGTCTATATATTCTCTCTCTCTAATCCTCTCTAATTTTTTTTATCGTTTTAGCTTATAAACTACGTTATAGTTTCAACGAAAAAAAATTAGAAATGTAATTAAATATATATTTTTTAGAACCTGTCTCGGTTTTAATCATTTAAGCTATCTAAGATTTCTCTTGAGGAAAAATCAGAGAGCTAATCAATCCAATCGATCAAATTCCCGAGTTTGCTTCGGTTAGAGGATTTGAAAAGATCAGATATCACCCATTTTGTGGCAAAGCCAAAGGATCTGTGGTTCATTTCATTAATGAATTTCCCTTTGACATGGATCCCAATTTACGATTCGAAAACACAGTAATAAGAAGAGGATTTAGTCTTCTGAATGCTTCTTCATTACGTAAAGCGAATCATTAGAATTAACAAAGGTATTGAATTATTGCTAGGCGTCCTCTTTACTCAGCAACTTACAGATAATAATGAACAAAACTGATTTTTTTCTAAAATATGAAGAGAAATATGTTTTTACAGTGTTTTTCGTTTGAAAAGGATGTTAGGAAAATTCTTTCTACTAGAAGATACGCCAATGTTGCCCCCATCAGGCAGGCGGCTCGTTAGTGACGGATTAGCGATGTACGTGTGCCTCCTCCGCCCTCAATTCACCCTCACTGTGTACTCAGACTCCGATCCACGAGCCACGGCTCCAACCAACCCCCACGTCCTAAGGCAAGAAGAAGAGAGTGCAAGAATTCGTGCTTCGATAAAGTCTTCCCTCCCTCTCGATCATCGCGCCAAATTCCAAAACTCTTTTTTTTTCAATTTCGACACATTCTGATTCAGTCGCCCAAATTCTTTAAATAGATTCCAGAGAGACCAATAAGAAATTTTATCAAAATTCGATGAAATCCTTACAGTATCTACTAACAATAAGAAGTCCACCCTAAATGGACAACCCTCACCCACTATTATTTTTCTGGAGTTTTTATCGGATTTTTTGCAGTTTGACCTTCAAATGACCTTGAGTCTGATATGCTGGACGTCAACGGACCTCGGATTTGAAATCAGCGTTCCCAAAGACTTATGTATGTATTTTTTTGGATATTTTTATTGGATTTTATGCAGTTTGACCTTCAATGACCTTGAATCAGACATGCTGGAGGTCAACGGACCTCGGATTCGAATTTAGCGACCCCAGAAACCTATATATGTATTTTTCCTGATTTTTTTAAATTGGGGTTTCTCATCAAAAACACTGTACAGAAGCGGTGAAGTTTTCATTTTTTAAAGGATGCTCAGCATATCAGATTCAAGGTCATTTGAAGGTCAAACTGCAAAAAATCCGATAAAAAAATCGGGAAAAATACAGACATAGGTTTTTGGGAACGCTTACTTCAAATCCGAGGTTCGTTGACCTTCATCATATCAGATTCCAGGTCATTTGAGGGTCAAACTTCCCATTTTTGGCCCAAAACTAAAGTGGGCCAAAAACCTACCTTAGAGACTCTCCCCCTTTATAAATATTATAAAATAAAATGAGATTGATTTGAAGTATCGTTTATTTTTATTTAATACTACCCTAGCGAATGCTTCGGATAGAAATTCATTCCGATTCATTCCGGAATTTGTATCCGAACCAAACAGTTTCATTCCAATCTAATCCGATGGATGTTTTCAATCCGAATTAATCCAAAGCCCATTCAAAATCTATCCGAACCTTTAATCCGACTGAATCCGAATCAACCTGTCAATCCGAATGAGTAAGAATTAATTCGAACTTTCAAACCGAATGAATCCGGTCAATCCGAACGAATCCGAACATTCAATCCGAATGAATCCGATTTAATCCGGTCTATCCGTACTAATCCGAATGAATCCAAAAAATTAATTAAGATTCGGATTCATGCAGATTGGTTCGGATAGACCGGATTAAATCTGATTCATTCGGATTGAAAGTTCGGATTCGTTCGGATTGATTCGGATTCAGTAGGAAAAAATGTTCGATTAGATTTTGAATGGGTTTCGGATTAATTCGGATTGAAAATTTCCGTCGGATTAGATTGGAATGAAACTATTTGGTTCGGATACAAATTCCGGAATGGTTAGGAAACTTTCGGTTTGGTTCGGAATGAATTTCAATCCGAACCTTCCGCCAGGGTACCTTCCATTTTATTTAAGTTTGAACATTAGTTTAACTATACTTTAATATTAAAGTACAGTTAAGGTATAGTTAAGTTAACGTTAAAGTAATGTTAAAGTATAGTTAAACTAATGTTAAAACTAAAATAAGATGGAAGGTAATATTAAATAAAAACAGATGCAAGTTTAGTTACGTTTTATTAAATCTTCGAATTTATTTAAAAAACTGTTTTAAAGTAAAATTGCTTAATAACTATTGAAAGCATCCCTTACATTTACGAAATTCTCACTCTATTAAAAAATTAATTTTAAGAATGAAAATAATATTGAATATTTCAAAAAAAAAAAAAAAACAAATAAATAACTAGAGTAGCGTGGCACAGAATTTCTAATTGGAAGTGAAGGGAACAGTTGAAGGGAACGAAGGAGAGTAAAACAGGGAGAATGAGAGGACTTGCAAGGGGATGATTATATGCCCTCTGGATACGACCCTTCTTCCTGCACCCCCACCTTTCTAGCTTTTCTCGAGCCCACGGGTAGGACTCCTTGTTACCAACATGCTAATTCTTTGAGGGCGCTCAGGTCCTCGAAATGTAGAGGAGAAAGGGGGAAATTTTTTTTTTCAAGAATACCCCAGAAAAGTAGTCGTTAAAATACGAAAAGGTATAATACGTCACCGAAACGGAAGAAGTGAATTCGTGTCGAGAGCAAGAATATTATAATAATTGTATCTTTGAAATACCGAAATATTTTCTTAGAAATAAGAAAAATGGTATTTTTTAATTTAAATCATTTTTTAATATATTCTCGATATCGGGGTATCTGATTCATTAAATCGAAGAAATTTGTACTTTCCATGATTATAGAGATAATCACGACTCCCAATAAATTATAACACCTCAGTTATTATCGTCAATTCGTCACCGATAATGACACGTATACTGTGTTATAAGATACACAAGCCATCAATACATACATCTCACATGTATATGCATACAGAAGCATTTCATGTATTTAACAAGGGTCGTGGAAGGGTGGTAGATGGTAATAATTTGCGTGTGATTGGTGTGAGGGGTGGAAGTAGGGTGGCAGGAGGATTTGTGGATGGGGGTTCGTTATCGGTAGCCCTCGGGGGGAGAGTGAGTCCTCATTAGGGCCTGTGTGAGCAAAGCCCTAACTCCCCCTGTCCCCTCCAGTTCACCCATCTTCCATTCTGTAACTCCCCATCTCCGATGAGTCTCAATTTGTCACTCCATTTTATTTACGATTTATATTCACTATTCCAGCCTCTTTTCAATCTTCCACTTCCTTAACAAAATCCAGGTCGTTGTATTTTTTTTAACATAAAAAATTATCAATAAGATTACACAATGGACTTAATAATAACAGTATGAACGTGACGCCTCTCACCTTTAGTATTGACGTTTTAATTTACTTTATCAGTAAAAAAAATTACATCATTTTTTAGATTAAACCTTTTCTTTTTATTCCTAGATTCGAAATCAAATGTCGTAAAAATTTCTCTGGTGATGGGTTTTATCGTGGTTGACAAGGTTTGGGGCACGCGCTAACACAATATTCCCTCTTCGGTTCTTCAGCCGACGGCGTACATATAACGGATTCGAAGCCAGCTCTCGGGGAGTTAACCCACCCCAAGCGATCGATTCTCACCAATTATTAGTTGCCTAACTGGTCCCGATTGGAAGAATAGGTTTGATAGAATTGTGGCTCTATGGGAAATTAACCCCTGACCCAGGTTGGCCGCTCATCCGGTGTCACGTTTTCTGCAGTCAGGACATTTTTGTTCAGTTCACCACCTCCCCCTTCACCGAACCAGATCCTCATCAACCCCTTTCATTTTCCAAGCCCCGGTGTAACAATGCTACACTCGTGGAATGTGGAAGCGGCATAACTTCATCAATTCTCTCTGATCAAGCAGAAAATTTAGCACATTTTTTTTTTCTGCAACCTCTAACGTAACCCATTCGATTGTGATCAGAATAAATCAGAGAATCAAGTAAATCTAAAAATTGAACAAAATCCATTCCCTCAAAAAAAGACCTTCTTCTTTCATCAAAAGGTAAAAGCTTTTCGTTTACCATAAAATCCCAAGGAGCGAAGCTTTCTTTGGCTGGATTTTTTTTGTTCTCTTAGAAATACATATTGAACCGGTTCGTTGCAGGTAATATTTTGAAAAGCACGCTTTCGAAGATTGGGTGGGATTCGGAGTTGGGATCCAGTCGAGTGTACCAGTACGACGGTCAATTGGTTCTACCAAGTCCAGTTTCTCTGGAGAACGAGAGGAAAAAGGTTACGTGGTCGGTACGTGGCTATAAATTAAACCAGGGTCGTGTATACGTATGCGAAATATATAAAGCGCATATGCGAACGGCTCTGTGCACTCTATGTCATGGGGAAGCGACTTATGCTCCTTAAATTGGCAAGAAGTCGCGGTTCTTCGTACCAAAGGAGCACTTCCTCCCCACGTTCACCCTCCCCGCATGAAAATAAGGACCTGGACATGCCCAAGTGGACGAGAAAAGCGAGGTCGATGAATTTAGATTGTATGGAAAATTGTACAGCTCCTTAAATGCATTCTATGCATTTTTTAAATTTAAATGACAACATATTTCCAGGCAAAGAAGTTCAACCCATGAAGCATAACTTCTTCTAGTTTTAAAATTAGAAGAGTTAAATGAAGAATTTTGAGTGGGGTATCATCTAAACTTCCAGATACTTACGAAGTCTGAATCTGGAAAAATTTTCTCTCTTTTGGGAGTATAGCCTTAAGCTGTTGCATGGAAACTAAGTATACACAAATTCAGGGTGTCTACTAGTTGGAAAAACCAGGAAAACCGGGAATACGCCTGGAATTTTTTTTTAATCCTGGAATTTTTTTCAAGAACCTACTTTTATAAACTATTTTTGTTTTTTGTCATAGCAAATAATGTTTACCAAAGAAATGAGTTAATACACTTCAGTTATTGTTTCATATTTTATAATATAATTGAGCAACTTAGTTGCACAAAATTAAGACTGATTAGTAGTTGAGGAAATAATTGCAGTATTACGCATATAACTTTTATAATTTATTTAACAAATTTTAGAAACTATCCATAGATTTTGAAGGATTATAAATAATTTCCGGGTATTCTCTGAGATTTTCTAGGTTTTTAATGATTTCAAGACATTTTGAATAATTATATAGAATTTAAAGAGATTTTTAAGGAAGATTAGGGAATTCAAAGAATTTGTAAGGAATTCGAAGGAATTTTAAAGGACTTTAAAAAGCTTGTAAAGATTTTAAGAAATTTTGATTTTTCAAAGTGAGTTTAAGGAATTTAATGTTCCTCATGGAATCTTAAATGTTTTCATGAGATTTTTTATGAATTTTTAAAGGTTTTGTTGTATTTTAGGGAATTTTGAAAAGATTTCCTGGAAAATCAGGGATTTAGTCTTGAAAAATCGAGAAAACGCCTGGAATTTGAATCGGTTGAGTCAGTAGACACCCTGGACAAGGTCCAGTAAAGAGGAAACGAGATACTGGTTGGAGGGAGCTTCCCTCAAGTGTACGTTGGAATAATTACTGTCTGGCTAACGAACTGGCATAACATAATAATATGTCCCTTTACGCATCTCTCTCTTCATACTTCTCGTCAGTCTTTCCCCAGCATTGCCTTCCTTTCCAGCAGGCAGGAAATTTTACCAGTAACCATACCTCGTGGCTGCCTCCGAGTGAAGTAGAGAACCACGCGATTTAATGAACATTACGCTTGTTAACCTACTGTATTACCGACCGAGCTACATCGTGGGGTAGGAGGTGGCACGGTAACGGAAGCGAAAGAGGGATGAAAGCGCCTTTGTGGGTAAGAGAATGCTTTTAATTTGTCTGCTGTTAGCACGGATTAGAGGGACTCGTGCCAGAACCATCTACCTATATCCCTTCATTCGTTCATTCGAACCAATGAAGGAAGCCTCTCGTTCGCCGCTACAAGTGATTCCGGATACAAGATTCCAAAGAAAATTTCTCACCATTTGGGTGGTTTGCACCATCGTTAGTGAGAAACGGTTTCGATTGAAGGTGAACAATAAATAAGCATGTGGGATTAATAAAGATAGACTCTAAACTTGATAGCATCAGACGACCATAATTTTCATGTTAATCAATTCAATGAAAATACATTTGGTATGCGGTTGTCTGGCATGAAATATTGGAGTGCTGGACAATATTTCAGAGGGTCTAATCGTTTCGTAAAAATAATATTTGATATTCGTCCGAGTTGGAAGACTCGCGGGACTTTATCTGCTTGTTTTCTTACGACCCTTCGTTTCCGGGGAGATCTGCAGTGACTCGTATCGGTTATGCGAAGCAGCCGTCCAAGCAAATTATAACAGTGGACATTGTTTGAAAAATACCCCCGGCTCTCAGAAATAACAGGGCGCATACAGGCATGGGCATGGACATCTGGACATCGTTATCCTGCCGACTATGTCGCAAAAGGGGTGAGTGGGTGGGTTTACATGGGACTCTGTTTCCTCCCTTACTTTCCCGATGCATCAACCGGAAATTCCTTCATCCTTACATTTCTAAAAGATAAAAACCCCTTTCTCAGTTCACTTCAATGTTAAAATCTGCTGACTAATTAGGCATTTTGTTAGCTTCGAGAAAATATTGGAATAATATGGAAAATAGAGAATTTCAAATCACGAACTTTAATAACCCGGAGGAAAATGTGAGGGGGTGTAAAGGGATAATGGGGTGGCTAAATGGGGCAGGGACACGAAAGCCACGACGATGGGTTGCTATTAGCAGCACGCTACATGGCAATACGAAAAACATTAGGAGCAAGAATAAATCTAAATCATAAAAGCTGTTAACTGATAGTTAGGAATCAGCAAATGTACTTTTATTCTTTGTTGAGAATGTCTTGCAGCTTTTATGTCATTTAATATTGATGCGGATTGTCTGATCGTTCGAGAAACTATAATCGACAATTTGTCCTTCATGTCTGAGGGGTTTTTGAACTGTGGGAAAGAAAATTATACGTTTTGATATGATAACTAGGGTTTTTCACAGTAGTGTGTGACACCTCACACCCTAAGTTCAAAGATTTTATTTTAACCTTATAAACTCTGAGAGTTGAACAAATTACAAGATCATGACTTTAACATCGTTTAAAGCTCTTTCCAGCGTTGGCACAATGCTCTTCTTTATTCCAAGAATTCACATCTCCTTTGAACTCAAATACACAGACCTAAGTTTGCACACATTTAAGAACATCACAGGAACGTAATATTCGCGAAGCTGACGTGCAATACGTAAGCGTGGGAACAGGCCGAGTGTTTGCACATTACCAGATCCATCCGACCGAGGATAATGATACGGTGTTTTACCTTCCCCTGACAGCCAAATTACTCGTTTACCTACGAAAACTTCCTTTCGACTCGCTCGAATTGTCTTTTACTTTTGATTGTTCAGCTCGTTTTTTCTGCAACTTTCATACTTCACTTTCATATTCGAAAAGTGTAATAAGTCTGGTAAAATTAACTGCTTACAGAGACTGAAAGTTCAAGGACTCAATTCTTGTTACACTTCTTAGAAAAAGCTTTTAAGATGGGAAAGTAAGATCAGGGATAATAACTAACTAACTAACTAAAAGAGTATAGAAATGCTGACAGAATCCCTAAATTCAAATCATTCTTCCCAGAAGATTTGGCCAATTTAGACATCACTTTGCAAATTGCAGAGTTCCAAATCGCAGGAGAATACCTCGTATGAAGATTTACGTTGGTTAGCTACGTCTCGAAAAATGGGAACGATCAAACAGTCGTTACCGGGACAGGGAGCTATCTACTCGTTTGGTGTCCCTCGTGGGACCAGCTAAGGGGTTGTTAGCTGACCGTGTAACAGGCCTCAGCGGGACCACCTTCCCTCTGCCTATCTTCGACCACACTAACGTTCCTTGTACACCCTTCATATACCTCTCCCAGGAACGTTTAGACGAGTCCCGTGCCGCGCAGGATCGCCTTAGTCACACCAGTTGATAACTCCCGGGAAGAAAATTGCTTCTAGAATGGTTATTTAAGATTCTCATGAAAGCGTTCCTTCCCACCTCACAATTGTTTACTTTTTATGCTTCTCTATTGCAATTATCTCTTTATTTGTTATTATCTGTTTAATTGCTATTATCTCTTTAATTATGATCTCTTTAATTGTTCATCTTCAACCAAAGCTTCATTTCCCTCCACTATAATTTTGGATCATCTTTTACAAGAAAGAAATCCTGATGAGTTTCGTTACCAGGATTCGTGACAGGTGTTTCCGTAAAAAATATGAGAGTACTACGTCTCTTTAACGGAAGTATTAGGATTCCGATCCCGGTTCGTTATCTCCTTCCCAGGGGCGCCTCAGCACATACATATACACAAACCCTGAATACGCAGCTGCTAACTGGTTATATTTGCGTAGACGTAATGGGACAAAGTTGGACGGTCGTGTGTATTGAGGCGGTGGAGGGGGTGAAGATAGGGGGGTATAAAATTAGTTCAATAAAGGAACACCCACGGTCTCTGCGGCACCCTCCTCTCCCTAACGATACATACGGCAGGACTGTCGCAGAATTTCCCTCGCTAACGTGGCTGTCGGCCCATTGTGCGTCTTTCAATACCTGCACATGTGAACTAAGGTTTAAGTACATCACGCGTCTTCAACATTCTATGAATGTCATTTAATTCTTTTAAAAGAGGCATCAAAGAGTATTGTTTCATAAATTGTTTCTGAAGAAGATCCACTGATGCCAACAGAATTAAAACGGATCCACTAATTTGACCAAAACAATAGGTTTAATAAATGTTTCACAGCGTTTCTCTTATTCTTCTTGAATAATTCTTCTAAGTCTCGTGCTGTACATTTCAACGTACACGCTCTCCTTTTGCATACTATTTCCACAAAGTAAAAACGAGTGAAAGAGTGTGTACCTAAGTCATGCACGTAGTTTTATACGCATTTGTAACGAGTTTCGTAACGAGATGTCCCGCTCTCCCATCCTTCTAACCCCCTTGAAATCTTTCCCATTGAAAACTTATTTTTCCCCAAAGTCAAGTAACTAACTCACCCACAGACTCGCCGAGATATGAATTCATACAACACGTTAAGTTAATAGGAAATTAGTAGAGCTTAAACATTAGAAATAATGTTTACAAGATTCAGACTTTCTGAAATAGACGAAACTTGTGATTTTGATACGTGGTTAGGCTGTTAATTACTTTCGACTATTTACCCTGCTGATTTAAGCATAATATTTGGCCAAGGATTTTTGGCCCAACGGCTTGCTTCAGCCCCAAGGGCTTTTTGCCAGCAGTTAACCGGATTCATGTAAACCTTAGTCCATTCGAGTTGTGGCTGCAATTTCTACCGTTCTGGTGCATTAATTGCGACTTCTATACAAAAGGATTCGACTTTCGTTCTCTCTAAAATGAATGAGATTTAGTCTCTCTGAGTTTCTTATTTCAATTTCAAGAAGTTTGTTAACATTGTTAGAGGTAGTTTTCATTTGAAAGATGTAGGTGAGACCATTTCCGGCTTGCGAATCCAGAAATTTAAAAAATAGGAAAAAGGAGAAGCAAGAGGTGACAAGAACGAGTTTCAAAGTCGGTCGACCTTCGGCATAAAGGGGAGCTAATCGTTACACGAATACGATCTCCCTTTAAGGGATAAGCGAGCTCGATTTGTACTCGAGACACGTATTCTCTACTAACGATCATTGCCAGGCGAGTGGCTGATCATTACGGGACTTGGACTACCATTTGATTGCTTTATTGCTATGACGAGGTATCTAATCTAACTTTAGACTTATGATACTTGCCGACTCTAATAAGCAGATCGGGTTCTCTTTCTCAAGGGCAGATGCTGGACTATGGGTGTTATTAAAATTTTTGAAAAATGTACAGAAGCACCGGCGATGAAACTTAGAGTACAGTACAGTACAGTACAGTACAATATAATCTAGAACATTAACAATAACTGGAAGTGTTTTCAGTTAGAAATAAGTAATGTAATTACAACCACATAAATTACGATTTATTTTGCATACAAATTTCACTGGAAGTTGCATCAGAAAAGCGGTAGTTCTGACCTTCTGAACTTTATTTTTTAATAAGATAACATAATGGTCAACTAGATTATTTACTACTTCCGGATACATTGAACGATCAACTACATAACGCCGATTAGAAAGTATATATATAGACGTTAATGAAAAAAACAAACATTTTAGAACGAGAAGAAAGTTGATAGACTGATTTAAGGAATTCTATTTTATTCAAAATATAGGAAAAACAGTGTTTAATCTGTTTATTTTCAAGTTATCGATATTTATACTTGTATAATCATTTTAATCTTTTTCTATCTCTCTTTAAGTATAATACCAAGTCTATCCATTTCAATCTTTTCCATTCTTATCCATCTCTATCCTTTTATCGTCTTTTCAATCCTTTCCTATCTCTCTTGAAGTGTATTAACAAGTATTTTTAATCACTACATTTCTATCCATGTCTATCCTTAATCTAGTCATCTCAATCCTTTTCTATCCTTTTAACAATCTACTAGGAAGTCTATCCTTTTCAATCCCCATCTTTATATTCACATCTATCCACGTATAATAATTTCTATTCTTCTCTATCCCTCTTGGAGTATACTATCAATTCTATGCATTTCAATCTTTATCAATATCCATCTCTATCCTTGTATAGTCTTTTTAATCCTTTCCTATCTCTCTAGAAGTCTTTTCAATCATTACATTTCTAACCGCATCTATCCTAAATTTAATCATCTTAATCCTTTTCTATTCTTTTTACAATCTACTAGGAAGCTTTTTATCTCCTTGCATCTTCAAGATAGAATCTTCACCTCCATCTCAATCCACATCAATGCCTATCTCTTTCAATCCCCACTTCACTATCTTTTTATATCTCCTTGTCAATCACCGTACCCTCCTATCTCTTTCCATCCCCACTTCTCAATCTCTTTCTATCTCCATATATACTTATCTATCCCTTTCTATCTCTTTTAATCTCCAGTTCTCTATCCCTTTCCATTTCTCGCCTATTCCATTATATCTCTTTCTATCTCCTCGTCAATCACAATCTTGGGCAGACTTTTTTCAATCTCCATTTCTTTATTCTTTCCTATATCTCGCCTATTCTTGCCTATCCCTTTCTATCTTCTTTCTTTCTATATTTTTAAAATTTACTAGGAAGTATATCCTTTTTAATCCATATCTTTATATCCACCTCTATCCACGTATAATAATTTCAATCCTTCTCTATCTCTTTTGAACTATTCTACCAAGTCTATTCATTTCAATTTTTACCAATATCCATCTCTATCCTTGTATAGTCTTTTCAATCCTTTCCTATCTATCTTGAAGTGTATTACCAGTTTTTGGCAATCACTTTATTTCTATCCGTGTCTATCCTTAATCTATTTTTATTCCAAACTACTAGGAAGTCTATCCTTTTCAATTCAAATATTTATATCCACATCTATTCGCGTATAATAATTTCAATCCTTTTCTATTCCACTTGAAGTATACTAGCAAGTCTATCCATTTCAATCTTTACCAATAT
>UCOK01006790.1:0-12164 GCA_900474325.1 Synergus umbraculus
ATATATATATATATATATATTATTATTATTATAATGTACAAGCATATGAAGTAAATATTCATTACCGCTACTGAATTTTAACATACAATATTAATCATTAATATATTTCTCGGTGTTTGGGATGGCAGTCAAAAAATAACGCAGAGAAATCAAGTTTAGTTTTAGTTTTCTTGAACACCGTAATTACGCGTCCGAACTCATTATTAGATAGTCAGCAAGAGAGCGAGAGCCTGCGGGGAGAATTTTGGGGTAGCCTCATGAGTGACCGTAGAGAGGGGAGTGTGACCAACTACTTTTATTTAAAGGCACATTGCGTATGCACGACTGCTAAAATGTCTAAATAGACTGTAAATTATTTAATGATTATTTTAGAAATTATCTCATATTGCATTTAATTTAAATATAGAGAACAAATTTGAAAATAATAGAAATAACTCGAGTGTGAGGCAGGTTTGGTTGGCAATAAAAACAAACAGAGTTCAAAATATGAACAGAACCAATCGATGTAATGTCAAAATCATCTATTCGAAATTAATAAACACGAGATTACCTCACTTACTAAAGGTAATGCAATGTCTCTCATACAATATCAAAACGAGCCTAAATCGACCGTTATTCGAAATATTACAAAGACAACGAAATTCACATAGTAAAATATAGAGACAAATTATGGAATCGATTCAAACGATTGGCACAAATATGTTTGACAAATGCATATAAAAAGAGAATGTTTTAACCCGGAAATACATAAGAATTTACACAATGAAAATAGAATGGGTTCAATGGGAACCGTTACAGACAATGCATTCAAATTCACACATCATATAAAATCATAGCAAATAAAATAATCGTACAAGGCGCAAATCAATAAATTGAAAAAGACAAATAAGTAAAAGTCATAATTACGATGGAGAGCAAACAACATTTTCCTCTGAGAGGGACTCACTAACATTCAAGTTGTGGAATGATGCATAATAGCCGGACAATAATTATGTGAAAGAATCCATCAATTTATTGGGACCTCACAGCAAATCTCAGCGCCGTTTAGATTGTCGACCTCTCAGATTATAAATACAATAAATTAAATTCATCTAAATTCGCCACACTAAAACAAAAATAAGGCACACATTTTCACTAATCAGCACTATCACCTTAATTATTACACGTTAACTGTGAAATCTATCAACGTAAAATATTCACCTGAAAGCTCTTTTGTCTTGGCTTCAGATGTAGCGAATTAAAAGATGTTGATCCCTTCAAAGGGAGAATTGCTCTCAGAGACTGCTCTCTGATTGTTCGCCGATACCCCGAAATTTCCCACTCTTCTAGGAATTAGCGAGAAAGGTGATAGGCTGATTAATACGCGTCATTCATACTATTCAGACTCAATAAATAATTGCGCGAAATACAAACCGATCGCCTCAGGAGAAAGGAAGAGAGCAGGAGTACTATACTTCCAACACTCCCTCCCTACTACTTTCTTCATATTCTCACTTCAGCATCAACACCTGTATCTCGCCTATTCGATTTGGTATATGTAAAAGACAAAATTTTTAGAATAAGATATTAGTAATCAGTATTTAAAATTAAACTCACCAATTTCTTATGTAGAACAAATAAAAGGCGTTTAGTAAAAAGATCAGGTAATTGATCTTGTGATTTCATTTAACTAAGTTTGATTAAACTTCTATTAATACACTCCTTAACAAAATATTCTTTAACTTCTACTCTATGTCTTAATTTATTACCTCCATTAGTTTATATAATTTATTATATTTTATTTCTCTCAGCTCTTAAAATCGATGTTAAACTTCGTGAAAAACTCTACAAATTCCAAGAAACCTTTGAAAAAATGTCAGATCGATTAAAATTCATGAAAATCACTTAAAATTTTCAGAAACTTCTTGAGATTCTTTTAAATTCAATGATAACAATTAAAATCTCTTTTATATCCTTTAACATATATTAAAAGTATTAGAAATAACTTCAAATTCCATGAAATTCTTTAAAATGCTCACAAAATTATTTAAATATCAGAAAAATCCATCGAAATCACTTAAAATTATTAGAAATCTCATAAAATTCCTTAAAATTTCAAGATAATATTTCAAATTCCTTAAAACCTCATAAAACTATTACAAAGATTTTAAAATCCCCTAAAATTTCACGAAATATCCTAAAATCTCATACAATTCTACAAAATTGTTTTAATATCCTAAAAATATTTTGAATTTCGTAACAATCACTCTTAAAATCTCTTAAAATCATTAAAGATTTTATATCAAATTCCATGAAATCCTTAAAAATATTATAAAATCTTTTATAAATTAGAAATCTTTTTTGAAAACCCTTAAAATTTGATGAAAACTTTCGAAAATTTTAAAAGCCATAAAAGTACCTTGAAGTCCGATTGAAATCTGATCGAAGTCGTGAAAAATTCTAAAAATTCCCAGAAACTTCTTGAAATTCCTGAAAATTCTATACAGTAACATTTTATATCCCATTATCTCCCATTGAAATCTTTAAAAATTTCACAAAATTCCCATAAAATTCCCAGATTTCTAAACTCGAAAATTATTTCGAGTTTAGACTCGTGACAAAATGATTATTAACGAAACCAAATTTAAAATTCTAATTCAATTCACGCGGAATTTACAATTCGGCAAGTATCGATTGTCGAAAATCACTATCGATATTTACACGACGAATCAGGAGTGCGGAATAGACGTTACGATATTTCGACTTCGACTCAATCATTTATTATCACACCATCACTTCATTGGAAGCAAACTTTGAGAGTCTGAAAATTGGTGACGAAGAATTATACATTGATACATTGAGATCATTTCTCTACTCGCATCACTCATGGTGACATATTCTTCTTCACTAGTTGAAAGAGCTACTTGGCTCTGCTTGTCAGTTCGCCAAGCGATGGTGTTACCAAATAACCTAACGATAAAACCACAAGTAGTTATGAAATTTTTGCAATCTCCGAAACAAGCGTCAGCAAAACTAGTCAAATCGTCCATCTCACCTTTATATCTCAAACTCAACCTTTTAGTTCCTTTTAAGTAGCGAAAAACTCGTTCCAACATTTCTCAATCACTTTCTTTAGGATCGACATGTCTGCTTAAAACATTTACAGTGAATGAGATATCTGACCTTGTTGCACCAGCTAAATAAAGTAAGTTACCTAACTGCTGATTAGCAACTTGAGTTGTAACCATTGATGTCCTTTTAGGATGAAATTCATTTCTCAAATCTTTCTAAAATTTTGTCAATATACTTTTCTTGATTTAGCTCCATTATTTTATTCAATCTATCACTCCTTAAATGTATACCTAAAAATTCTTTTGGCTCACCTAAAACAGAATTAATAATTTTTCATACTCTTGTCATATAAAAAGACAAGGCTCTAATTCGAAATTTTTCAAACCCAGTTTTAATACAGTTTCAGTAAATCTATTACACAATTTCTTTAGACTAATACGTAAGCCATACAGAGCTCATTTTAATTGACACATCTTGTCTTTCCTTTCTTTATCAGATTGAGACGTACCTTCAGGAATTAAGGGATTACACCAGTGTAAATTTTTCAAAAAATTTTTAATTTTTTTAGCTTAAAATTTAGTTTGAACCTTTTAGAATATGTCTCAAAAGGTTTTATACTTAAAAAAAAATTTTTCTGTTTAAATTTCGCATTTTCCTAATGCGTGTCGGGCGTCTCTAATATGGCTACCTCTCGGAATGTACCCTGTTCCCTCTTACCTATTGATTCTTAAATTCTGTAATACATTCACAGATGTTCTTAGAGTGTATGCGTGTACAATTCAAGTTTTTCTCGAAACATGTTTTTTCAAAACGGCACGCAGGATTAATCGAACAATTTCTAATATGATGTCCTGAAAAATTTTCCGGATGTATGTGTGTATGTATGTATGTAGGAATTCATGTTGGGAAGGTTGAAATATTTTTATGATTAATTCATGTGTTCCAATAAAAAAATTTCCTCCAAACGATCATCTTTGATGTAAAATAAAATCTTATTTTTAATCAACGAGTTTTTCATCGAATAGTTTTGAACGTCTACCCTTCAAGCATGTTACGTCATAACAATTTTTGTTCTTCAAAATGTTGAAGCATCTCTTTTTTTTATATTATCTGTAAATATGGAAAAACCTAACCCAGCGGAATCTCTGATCTTAAGGTTGCTTCGGCAACGTCTGTCAAGAAATTGATTCACAACCTCATTTTCTTTATGAGGGTCTTTACCCTCCACTAAAATTTAGTTCTCATCTTTTACGGTTTTATGTTTCCCCATTCCCTTTTTACCTTCGGTAATCACTCGCTCACTCACTTACTCACTCACATTTAGATTCTGTCTTTCATTCTCCTACGTTCTCTCATTCCTATTCTGTTCTACTGATTCATTATCATATTATATTATTTTATAATGTCCGGATTGATTATAAATAGTTCTTTTAGGTTTGTTGGTTGCTGTTGGGTAATTATAATTAATTGCACATTAGTTATAAATTTTGATTTCCTAATTACAAAAATTTTAGCTAGGCGAAAACTCAATTTATACTTCGAGACTTTACCGAGCATTTTGTGTATAGTGCGAAATGAACATTGTCAAGTGGCTCCTTGACAGCTCGGGATACCATAGTCAGTTGCCTCAAGCAAATACTTTTTGTGTTATTAAGCTGCTTGTTGTGGAATTTATTATTGAAATTTATTCTTCGAGATTTAAAATCAGAAATGGGACAAAAAGAAATAAAGTATTTCCAGGAGGCTGGCACGTAACATAAATTGGGGGAATACACACCTCTCTTCAGAAATATTGTACCACCTGTTTTTCGATTATCGTTTAAAATCGTAGGCAGTTGTTACTACTAATTACTGTTAACTACTTTTTTAAAACTTATGTAACCAATATAATGTACGTAATCAGTTTCGTTGACCGAAGAAAACATGAAGAAAAGGTATAGTTAGCTTTTTCGCCCCATAGCCTATTTCCTTAGATGTTACCAAATCATTCTGAATTAGGTGCTTGACGAGGAAAATGAACAAAATAATGAATTATCAATTCTAACATTAATGAGAATAGGTACTGAAATGATTATATTCAATATCTTCTTAAATATTTTATTTATATATTTCGTATTTTTTTCACAGGTCCATAATTTTAGATCAGTAAAGGATCTCTACAAGTGGAGCAGTTCTTCATTTTATCTTAAGAATATCGCTACACCAATGGTCTTTATTAACGCCGTTGATGATCCCATTGTTCCTGAAGCATTGTTGAAACCCATTAGAGATTTTGCTGGTAAGATTAAGGGGTATCACCACTCTAGGTTTTTATTCCAGGTCTCACAGTTTTTCAGATATGAGTCCGCCCGCGGAGCACCTTTTCAAAAACACTTTGCCGGAGATTACGTGTATCACCGCCATTTTATACGAAAAAAATTGTCAAAATTAGTCTTCTTTTTCGGCTACTAGAAATGTGTTACCCCTTAATTTCATTTAATTTAATATGAATAAATGCAAAATTGTAGATACAGTACAAGTCCGATAACTTTCTAACTTCGGGTCTGTAAGGGCGGAAAATTCCAGGAATTGCGGAGTTATCGGATGCCCCCTCTAGTAGCATGATATTAGGTGCGCGCTTGCTTAAGAATGATTGCGCAGGCGAAAATCATGAACAATATCGCACATGTATTTACTGGGAGAACCCCAATTAGTTTAAATGCCGTACGTTCTATGACGTTTTGAGGGAAGTGTACACATATCGGAAGGAAAATTATCGGACTTGTACTATACTAGAAACTTTTGAAATTATCCTGAATTCTTAATTTAAATTTGACTTACTTGGATTGGAGGTCAAGGTTGGTTTTTTCACTAATTATTTTTAATATTTCAGCTCATAAACCCAGCGTTTTGTATATCGAATTGGCTCATGGTGGCCACCTTGGATTCTACGAAGGAGGTCTTCTCTATCCAAATCCAATAACCTGGCTGGATCGCACTCTCGTCGCCCTCGTAGGAGCGCTAACTTTAGCAAACGCCGACAGAGAGTTAAAAGCTTCTTAACTATAAACTGCGTACCTATCTTAACAAACCTAATTTCCTAAATGGGAAATTTGCAGGTAGTCCAATACTTTGAAGCGTATTGATCAGTTCGAGTCAGACTTCTGCAAAAGTGACTGAAAATGTCAGAAAAACATTGATTAATTGTAGCCTTTGGAAAGAAGCTAGAGATCTAAAGATCTAATTTTAAGCAATCGTTATGAGTAAAATTTCGATTAAGTTTGATCTATTTCCTATTCAAAACGAATATGACTCCGTGTTTATTTTTGGCAATGGTAATCCAACCCTTCAGACGTTATTCAACTCTTTTACACTAAATTCCACGAATTTAAATTGACCATTTAAACTTTCTTCAATTTTGGAAATATCTAAAAGTGGATTTGACACTTGGAGTTTTTTTAGTAAGAGAACGCTTCACAAGAATCGTATTACTTAAGCTTTCGCTGTATTTTGTAATTACACAAAGCACTCGTGTAATTCTTGCTCAATACAACGCATATTTTTACAGTTAAAATGGAATAATATTTATTGCAATGGCCACGATTTAGCAGAAATATTTATCGCGACTTAATATCTGTAGAGCAGAAAATCTTGTCGCGAAAGTGTAAAATCTTGTTAGAATTGGCCATCAATTATTTCAATTTAGACTTTTAGATAAAATTGTTTAAATTTCGTCAGTTTATTATATAGTTCTATTTTATTACAAATTTATAATATAAATTATGATTTCTACATCATGAAATTCAGGAGACACGATTCAGAATAATAGTTTCTATGTTTATTTAGTTTGAAAGGTTGGAAATGTGATCCTTGCGAATTTACGCTATACATTTTGTAGAGAAAGAATGAAACTGAAGTTTGCAACGTTTACGACAACGAAAAATTATTATAATTTTTTTGTGAAAATAAAAACAAAATGTAAAATTTCATAGCGCTAAATAGTTCCATTTAAGGGGTTATTCTACTTTATACGCTTAAAAAAAAGACCTATTTATTAACTCTTTTTTGAGTATGTCAAGAAAGATATGGATATAAATATTTTTAGGTATGATAAAACATGTGTCAAAATACGTAAAAAAATTGATTTTTATTTATTTTATTGCATTGTTATTGTTTTAAACGCGTTTTTAAAACGGCACCAAGGATTTTATGAAAACTATTCGACCGATCCTTATAAAATTTAAACCACACATTCTACACATATTGAACTAGGTCTGTTGCCTATAATATATTAAAAAATAACATTTTCACTAATTTTTTAAACAAAAAAACAGTGAAAAAAAATGTATTTATTTTTAAATGTTTGTCCGCCATTTTGTTATTTTTTCATAAATATAAATTATTATAGGTAACAGACCTAGTTTTAGTAATACTGAAGCAAACCCACTTTGGTTGTTTTTTTTCAGCTATCCGTTACCGAGATATCCCTGGTACCGTCTACCCCTTTGATTTTGAGAAGCCTACGCACGGCCATTAATTTTAATATAAACATGGAATAAAGTTCATAAAAAAAAAATTTTTTTATGTAGTTTAAGACATTCTATCATACCTAAAAATATTTATTTCCATATCTTTCATGATATACTCAAAAAAAATGTTCAAAAATAGCTCTTTTTTTAGCGTATAAAGTAGAATAACCCCTTAATGAAAAAAGAAGCCCAAAGCAATTTCAACCCCCTAGCTGGGGTCCCTAGAAAATAGAGTTTACCGAACATGGAAACTTTACTACTACTACTACAGTAGGAGCGATTTTGATTGGAGGGAAAATTAATGGCGGCATCAATCATTACAGACATGGATTTGGTAGACTCTATTTTCTATGGTCACTACCCCTATCATTCTATAATCACTCTTAAAATCAACACCTAAGTCCGAAAAATCATTAAAAATCCCTAATCTTCAAGACTTAAAATGTTATCGTTTTAAATGGTTCCATTAAAAGTCAACAGAAATCCAAAAAATTTCCTCCAAATATTCTTTTATGATCATCCGCAAAATCAACCTCTGAGCGCAAAAAAAAAACTCTTTATAAACCCCCGAACTTCGAGACCTAAAAGTTTATTCTTTTAAATTGTTTCACATAATAATGTCCAAATCAACACCTATGAAAAAAAATCATAAAAAAAAACCCTAAACTGCGAGACCTAAAATTTTATTGTTTTAAGTAATAAGACCGAAAAAGTTTCATTCGTCCATGCTCATAGAATTAGCCACGAAATCAGCACCTTTGGGTTTTTTTTAATGATTTTCTTTTTGCATGAGAAGTTGATTTTGACGTTAATCCTATGGAGGTGGGCTAATGAAATTTTTTTGTAACACTGTACGGGAAGTTCTCAGTATATGCTCCAAAAAATGAGCAAAAAATGTCCGACTTTTGATGAAGTCAAAGTGTGTGGGAATCATCATTCCTGCACAAAATTTCGTGCAGGAATTTTGACCATCAAGCATACTTTGGAGGAAAGTGTGTATCTGCTGTATTCCACACACGGAAATTAAGAGAACCGCTAGTTTCTGATTGGTCGCAAGAATTATCACAACCAATCTGAAGCCACCGGTTGGGTGATCCAACAGTATAAGCTGACACTGGTCAAAATGTTACGAGCGCGATTCAAAATCGAATTAATTTAATTCGATTTCAAATCGGGCGCCAAGATTAAAACCAATTGCAGAATTTTTCCAGCGTGATGATGGCCAACGCACCGTGCGCGTGCAGGCTGTCCACTTTATGAACACTGCCATCATTTCGTCAGCTGAGAAGTTGAGCGTTTAGGTTAGTTTGCCTAGTACAACTTTGTGATCTGAATAAAAGGTTTAAAAAAATGTTTGTGGATAAATTTACAAGGGTAAATGATAAATGATAATATTGACTGAATATATATATATAATATTGACATGATAAATGATAAATCATTTTGTTTCGATTTTTTTTTCTCGGGGGGGCTTTGCCCCGGACCCCCCTCCCCACCACCATCCAACAATCTTATTACCTACCAATATTTTTGTTATATCATGAACTTCCCTTTGCAGGGGTTACAAAAAATAGTGATTCCTACGAGTTTGACACAGGGGACTATACTACAAACTCGTAGGAATCACCAACTTCCCGTACTTGTATCATAATATACTATTTTGTGCTTAGGGGTTGATTTTTGATTTTGACCAGACGGTTAGTTAGATGAAACTGTTTTTCGCTTTTTCGACCATTAAATAGAACCATTTGAAACCATAAAATTGTAGGTATCGAAGCCACTGAGACTTGCATTTGAGTCCCCTAGATTTCTGTCCTTCTGAGAAGTTAGGTCGCTCCCAAATTTAGATGAGGGGAGGTGAGAAGTCGAGAAGAGAAGCACCGTGAGATTTACAGTGCTCGGCTCGGCAATAGCGTAGCCACAAATGGGTAGTACCTGCTAAGTCAGTTAGCTCTAGTTCGCGAAGAGAACACTGACTGAATATGCCGTTGACTTACGACCTGCACGCTCCCTTGATATGTATATCTACTGACCAACCAGAGTGGGACAGAAATCCAGCTTCTAGTGTATAATGATTTGTTTTGTATTTAGGGATGATTTTGAGTATGATCATAGTGTGGTAGAGGGTTGAAACTGTTTTTGGCTTCTTTTGACATCAAATGAAACCATTTACCAAAATCAAATTTTAGGTGTCGTGCTTGTTTAAAAAATTAATTTTTCGTTCTCATAAACGTTGAAAACTTAAGCTTCATGAGAAAGAAAGAAAAATTATTTATCTAAATTATGATTGTGTGTGTGTGTGTGTGTATGTGTGCGTGCGTGTGTGTGTGTTGTGAGCAATGTAATCATCACCAATTAAGGATCTTGGATCCAACACCCTTAAGAAAATCGATGTTACATAGAGATTTTCTAATTGTCTAAAATAATCTACTCAACAACCGCAGTATTAATCACAAAGAAATGTGATAGGATTCGAGAACTGAGAGTACCAGAGATTTTTTCATAACTCCAAAATAACTCGAGATGACTGCGAATTTAATCGGGGCCAAAGGTTTCAGCCTTTGAACTGCATTGCTAGGATTTTTGGAATCCAGTGAAAACTTCAGTTTTTTTTTGCTTATCAAGGGAAAAGCTGGTTACCGTATTTTTTAAACACTATTTGTGACCATTGTTCTTAAGATAATTAAAAAATTGTCGATAAAAGGAATAAATAAGTGAAATAATATTTCAATTTATTTTCAATTTGTTGAGATTTTTCCAGACACTAAAAGTTTACTGATTGGATATCTCAGTTTAAAATTATTATTCTTATCTCCGTATTCTGTCCAGTATTTAAAAAATGGTCGCACACTTTTGACGTAACTAATTGTAATTTATCATCTTAACCGACAAGCCAAAGGCTTAAACTTGATGCTGTATAGTGATATTTTTGTATCTGTATTTGAAAATGTTTACTTTTTTATGTTCATAGCGAACAGAAAAATTGTTGCTGAAACGATTATAGATTTTATATGCATGAATTTTATTAATATTGCATATCACCTGTTTAATGAACAAAAAAGAAAAATAAAAAATGAAAAAGTGGTTTGAATTAAATTCTCTGTGCTGCTTTGGCGCAAAACTTTTTACTGTGGAAAAAACTGTAGTGTTAAATTTTTTTGCAATTGATTGCAAGTATTATATTTTTAATATTAATTGCAGTTTATTAATATTAGTTTAGATTGGACGAATGTATTGCTTGATGGTCATTATTTAAATGCATTCTTGTTTCTTTTTAAATAGAAGTGATTAAACAATTTTTCAATAATTTAAGTTAAATATTCAACATTAAAAATTATCTATTCAGATTGAGATTCAGAAAAATTACAGGTTGTCTACTGTGAAATAGGGAAATGTCTACCTGGAAATCCAGGAATTGTCCTTGTTTTTGCAATTTGTGAAGTAAGTGCTCCTAACTTTTTCGAAATATAAAATATGTAAATATAAAGAGGCGCATGAATATCACCCAAATTTCATTTGACATAATAACCATTTGACCGAAATTCATTTCACCGAATCAAAATTTGCTCTAATATGTATACACCCAAACTATTATTGGACTTAATCTCCGTTTATCCGAATTAACATTCTCTCTAATTCCTACAATCTCGATTTTTCGTTTATTCTAATTATCAACTGCCCTAATATCAATTTTTTCTAATTTCTGTTAGCCCGCAATAGTATTTAACCTGCTTTCTATTTGAACGATATTCCATTGTTCCTAAAGTCTATTTTCCGAAACATAGTTTGACTGAGTTTACAAATTCTTGAAATAAAATTTTCTCTAATTTCTATTCGGACAAATATTCATTTTACCTAATTTCCTTTTATCCTAATTCCTATATTTCATCAAAGGGCATAGCAGGATAAGCATGTATTAGCTGCCCCCGGCAGAATCTCTGCGACATTTTCACCATGAGTTGGTATTAATATGATGTTCAATTTCCCGGAAAATTATACCTGAAAAATCATTTTTATGGGAATTATGGGGGTGAGTAGAAAAATTGAAAAATCCCGTTTTCTCGGAAACGGCTGGACCGATTTTTATGGGGAAACATATGTTATGAGTACCAATGTAGGCATGTTTTGGAAAAATTATGGGACATTTTAGTCAAAAAGAAAAGGTAGAAAAAAAATTTCAAAATTTTATTTTTAATACACGGAAAAAAGGTTAGGAGAACAGTCACGCGAAGCGGAGTGCAGCAGCGCCACCAACGGTGGTGGAGCAGTGGCTAGTCCATTTGTGGGTGAATGGTTACCCCTCGAGTACGAAAAAGTGCTGAAAGCGAGCAGTTGCCTCACTGGTGGGTGAATGGTTCACCCACGAAGGTGAACTGCTCTCCCATTTGATGAGTATGCAGCCCGACGCATGCGTCGGTCAGCATAAGCACCAATTGGTGCACCAGTTACCCCTACATTTTTTCCGTGTAGGAAATTCTTGAGGCACAGTCACAGTTTTTTGCCCAAAAATATCTTGAATTATGTGAAAAAATATGTTAAAGTTTGAGTTTAATCGGAGTTGCTGCTCATAGTTAAAAAATTCAAAATATTCAGCGTACTATTCCG
>UCOK01006793.1:0-12610 GCA_900474325.1 Synergus umbraculus
TCCCTATTTTTTATCTATTATTGTAAATTTCGAAATAATTGAATAATGTACTTATATAATTCTTTCAAAAATTGTTTAAATGTTCTTATAATGTTATCAATTGTTCAAATTGTAAAACTTATGTTCTTAATATTTCTTTTTTTTTTATATTCAATAAATTATTGTTATTTCTTTGTTAAATTTATGAGCTTTATAATTTTAGAAACCCCCCCACTCTACTTTTATTAATTGAGCTAACCGTTTTTCCCTAATAATGAACCCCAATAATTAGTTTATCTTTATTATTTATCATTTATCGTTTATTAAATTTTAATCTAGTGAAAAATCGTGGAGTTATCTCTATCTTTGATTTTATCTTTATCTTTATCTATTATCTTTCCGTGTATTTTTCACTTAGATTTTATCTTTTGTCCCAAGAAAGGACTGGCGCTCAATTATCTATAATATTTAACTTTATTTCTGAAATTTGTCATGAATTTTACCATTAAATTATTTATTTTCTATCTTTAAATTGATTTTGATTAGGGTTCCTTGTGCCTCATTTCCAGAGACTTTAATTTATATATTAAATTAAAAATAATGAGCGTCACACCACATAAACGTAGTTCTTGAAACTAAATATAACTTATCTTAAACATGTAATAAAAACAGAACTGAAGTTAAACTGAACTTAAAGCCTCCGACTTTTTATAAAAAGACTTAATGTCTAATGTTCTCGACAGTAGTTGCGAGATTAGGTTTTCACAGCCTGGTTTTCTTTTAACATTTAACATGCCACATAAACGTAGTTCTTGAAACTAAATATAACTTATCTTAAACATGTAATAAAAACAGAACTGAAGTTAAACTGAACTTAAAGCCTCCGACTTTTTATAAAAAGTCTTAATGTCTAATGTTCTCGACAATAGTTGCGAGATTAGTTTTTCACAACCTTGTTTACACTTTTTAAAACAAATCACGTAGTTCGCAGTTATATACTTTAAACTATTAGTTTAAATTGCTATCTATTAATTTCTTTTAATATTTAACATGTCACATAAACGTAGTTCTTGAAACTAAATATAACCAATCTTAAACATGTAATAGAATCTCTACTGAAGTCAAAATGAACTCAACGACCCCCCGCTTTTTATAAAAACACTTAATCAACGCTATCGGCGACAAACTTCGTTATTTTAGCCAGGAGATTCAACCTTGTATTGAGATCAGGAATCTCTCCCAACGTTTCCCCTAGCCATAGTCCCCATTGCTGCATTGCACTTAAGGTTGGCACAGGAGCAGATTGTCGAGTCTCAATGCTTTTCAAAATTGCTTTTTCGATCGGATCAAGCGACTTTCTTTTTTCTGAAAAAATATTTATTATAAATTTTTATTTAGCAATTTTAAATTATTCATAAATTTTAGTACATACTTGCCCCAGCTGATTTTGAAGACACCGTATCGACATCAAAACCCATTTTTTTAATTTCATTTCTGTGATGCGTACTGTCTTCTGATTCTTCTTCTTCTTCTTCTTCATCACAGTTTGTGATATCAGATAATGCTGGCACATTTGAACTTGTTCTGAAATTATAAAAAGTACGTATGAAATTTTAATTATACTAGCAGACCAACACGCGCGCTACGCGCACGATTATTTATTTAATTTCTTACAACTTAAAGTCATTAAAAAATCAATGAAATTTTGCTGATTAAAATTTAGAGAGTACTTTTAAAACAACAATTTAACCGAGATTTTAGAGACATTTCCTTACATCACTTTTTTTATATAGGTATTTCAATAGGTTTCTAGGAATTTTACTGGTTTTTGACCATTTTCAAGTGATTTTTATGAAGTTCTAAAGATTTTTAGGATTTTAAAAAGATTTCGTACAATTTTAAGGTATTTCAAAATATTTCGCGGAATTTTTAAAGTTAAATTATTTTAAGGAATTTTAAATTTTTTGAAAATTTTGAGGAATATTAAGAGGTTTACAAGAACTTTAAGAGATTCAAACGAATTTTAAGCGATTTCGAAGGTTTTCGTAAAATTGTAAGTGATTTGAAAAGGTTTCTGGGTGTTTTAAGAATTTTTAAGGGACTTTAAGGAATTTTAAATGTTATAATAAAATTTCTAGGAATTTTAAAAGAAGTCAAGAGACTAATAATTTTAAGGAATTTTCTAATTTTTAAAAGATTTTATATAATTTTCAGGATTTCATGGACTGTAACAAGATTTCTAATAATTTTAATGGATTTTAAAGGACGTAAAAAGTCTTTAAATAACACTTACGATGCTGGCTGCAATGTATCATTCAAGAAGGAAAGATACGGTTCCAAAATCCACGGTTTTTTCCGACTAGCAGCTGAACCACTCGGTGGGATTTGTCTCCTTCGACTGTAAGACTTCTTCAATGAAGAAAATTTCTGTCGTACCATTGCCTCATTCCAACCTATTGAGCACCAATATATATACATTAAACATTATTTACAAATAAAATATACGTCACTGATAAGTAAAGTATAAAACAGCTATAAATATTTCTTTAAGGGCATGTGATACTTACCATATGAGCAAGTTTTTAAACCCGGGGTTTTTTCTACAATTTTTACATTTTCAAAAAAATTTTAGTCAACATCCGTCCGTGTTCATGTTCTTAACGGATGTTTACCATAATATTTTTAGAAATGTAAAAATTGTAGAAAAAAACACGGGTTTAAAAAATTGCTCATATGGTAAGTAACACATGCCCTTAAATATTAATACTGAACCTGGAAAATGTGAAGCCACTTTATTCCATGCAGCAGACACTAAGTAAGCACTTCTTTCTGCCACAGGAATTTTGTAGTTCCACAAACACGGCTGATCTTTTACCAATTCGAGCAGCTTAATATGATTTTTGTCAGAGTTATAGGCTACTCCATTTTCGTCAACATCTATTATACAATCGCTATTCGAGCCACCGTCAAACGTAAGGATTTCAGAATCGACTGTTTTTCTTCTTTTGTTCGTTGCATTACTCAGCACACAACTTGCATTCTTAAATGCAAGCTGTGGTTTTTCTGTGCAAGTCACAATTTTCTTCTGCGGGTAATTTTCCACACTTTGTACAACTTGCTGATGAAAAAAATGAAACTATTATTACAAGAAAATATCACCGATAAGAAGGAGTTGATTGAAATGAATTGAAATGATTTCGAAAGTGTTGAAAAACGACATTGCTTTCAATTAAAAGTATTGTAAATTTGAGCTAAATTGTGAACACTTCAATGCAGATCAATTGTGTAGAATTGAATTTATATTGAAATGTTGACAATTGTATGTCAAGGAAGGGATTAAATTGACTGCAATCGCCTTAGATAATTAAACAGAATTTTTGGTGACACATCAGCAAAACAACTATGCTTATACCCATGTTCGTAGCCGAATTCGTCCTCGCACAGTTCACAGAAAAGCGTTTTTAGTATCTGAAATTAAAAGCAATACATGTATTAAAAATTGTTTCATATTGCATACAACATTAATAAATAAGAGAATTATTAAAAATCTTACGCCATCATATGTATAATCCATTTTAACCTGCAAAACAAAAAAGAAGTATTGTCAATAAAAATTTTAGAGGTTATATTGCTTCGACTTGCATGTATATAATATTTTTAAAACTACTGACAAAAATATAAATTTGTTTAAAAATACTGAATTGCAGAATAATAATAAAGTTAAATAATAAAGAGGAGATAACATTTACTTACAAACTTTCTTTGAAAAACTCTCCGCAACACACAAAACGATTGACGTACCACTGACAAGTTTAACAACTGACAAAAACACTCATCTGTATCTGTAAATGCCATATCGTCTGAAATTTGAAATATTCATAGACATTTTATCTATTTTGACATGTATTATATTATAAAAATTAAATTCATTGTCATAATTTTAAATTTAAACTATAAAAAACTCGGTTTATTTCGTTTTAATATTTAACAATATTTAAAATTCCCGCGCATTTTCCGCAGTCAAAATCCTCGGAAAATCGGTCGTGTGAACGGTCTCGGACAATTGTCTGCCTGCACCGCTCGGGCAGGCCGAGGTGTAGACGCACCATTATGATTCATGGTGCTGTAACCTTTCTCTTTGCTGTCCCTCGTAAGCCTCCTCCAAAATTTCCATAATACGTCTCTGCACTTGCAATCGACGCTGAATATCCATCTCCCTCATTATTTCAGATAAACTGAAGAGGAACATCTCAGTTGGATCATTTCTTTGTGTTTTAAATGAATTGATTTTTTCCAAAATTTTCATTTGAAGATCCTCTTTTACACTCTCTGCAAAGAAAAGTAAATATTATTTAAGTTGCAAATCGAAATTGATTTACCAGAAAACATGAAGAGAAAAAAATATTTTAAACTGTAACTTACTATTTCTCGCCTTTTGTTTTTTATTATTTGTTGAAGATAATGATCTTGAAGTCTTTGGAGCAGGCCTATAATTTATAAAAGTATTATTTATAATATAAGAAACATTTAAATTAAAATGAATATAATAATAGAATTTTGTTTATAAAATACGAACGTTGCCCAGCTGAAAATTTCCAATTGGTTTATCGAGTAGGCTCGCCCAACTGTCTCTTTTGCCGCATTCTCGACTCGTTTTCCAATTTGAAAAACAAATGTATTTCCAAATGGCAATTTAAATGGTTTTACAAATGGAAAACCAAATGAAAAGCCAGATGGATTTCCAAACGGCGATTTAAATGTTTTTCCAATTGGAAAACCAAATGGATTTCCACATGGCAATTTAAATAGTTTTCCAAATGGAAAACCAAATGAAAAACCAAATCGATTTCCAAATGGCTATCACTGAAAGAAGCATCGTGTAGCACGGGCTGTAGTACTATAGCTATACTAGGCTCTTCGTGCAGCAGCAGTGCCAGAGATGGCAGTGCCAACTTAGAATATCTGTTATAAGAAATGTGGAGACGGCTGGTGTCTGAGACCGCAGCAGGCAGCCGTATCAAAAAAGATAGATATAGACATATACTTAGATGCTATACTAGATCTGTAATAATCTAGTATAGCATCTAAGTATATGTCTATATCTATCTTTTTTGATACGGCTGCCTGCTGCGGTCTCAGACACCAGCCGTCTCCACATTTTGTATAACAGATATTCTGTGATGCCCGCAAGGCGAATCGAGCGCGAAATTTAAATATAAAAATTGCAGGTTCGGGCTGTAAGGGACAAAAGTCCTCCTCGCGTTGTGTTAAAATAATAATTAAATAACTTGGAAATAAAAAAGGTTATTCGATTCAGAAAAACACCGATTTTACTAACAAAATAAAGAGAATCTTCATTCTTTCGAAGAAGATCCGTACAGATTTCTGGTCAGTATAACTCTGAAGACATTCGCTCACGCAGGAGCGTCCTTTGGGTCCTCGCCCCTCCACTTAGAGGGTTGGGCCCTCTTCGTATCTAGGTTCCACCCCTATCGTCCAAGATTCTACTATTTTCGTTTCTGCTTGCCTAATACTTCTAGTTCTATTTCCTACATTAAATTCTAAATTATGTATTTCTATTTTAAATGCTTAGGTTTGTTACATTATTTATTGTTTAAGTATTTGTTAGATTCTATTTATTATTACTTTATCTCCTGGATATTCAACATTAGAGTACTTACAACTGCTACTAATCAGATAATTATTATTAGTTATGCTATTTATTTATTAATAACTAAAGGCTTTCTTTTCTATCAACTCAGTATTCTTATCCAATTTATCATTTACACATATTCATACACACATATAGATATAATCAATCCATTAATTTATAGCTAGAACAATTTTACATATTATTTATATGATTTGTGTTTGTTAATAATGTAATTCTATATAATAAAAAGGGAAAGTCGCCATGCGTCCCATCTCCAGTCTCAGAACTCTTTAGCTTTTTAATATTTTAGAATTCAAGGAATTACTTGAACTAACGAAACCCAGGACTCTCGCTCGCTTCGAATTACAGGGTCCGATATAAAAAACTAGCCTTTGTCGAAAGGCTTTCTATGATTTTTATGACTTACATCTGCTTAGCAGATTTTAGTGTGCTTTATAGTTTACAACCCGCACAGGATGACACAGGATGCCTTTTGTTTCCTAAGCTTGAGTGGTTCTAAGGACGAAACTCGTAAAATAATCAAAAACTCGGGACTTTCCGCTCGTAAATCAACCCTGAGAACTTCTAATCCTCTTAAAAATTTTGTTTCTTTAACTTTTCTGGAAAGAACTAATAGAAGAAATATTTATAGAATAGTTTTAACTTAAAAGTACTAATTTAAATTATCGCGCGAAGCGCTGTTGTGCAACGATGAATGTAGGAACTAAATCTACATTCATCACTATTCTATGTTGGCACTGCCATCACTGGCACTGCTGCTGCACGAAGAGCCTAGTATAGCTATAGTACTACAGCCCGTGCTACACGATGCTTCTTTTAGTGATAGCCATTTGGAAATCCATCTGGCTTTTCATTTGGTTTTCCATTTGGAAAACCATTTAAATTGCCATTTGGAAATCCATTTGGTTTTCCAATTGGAAAACGAGTCGAGAATGCGGCAAAAAAGACAGTTGGGCGAGCCAACTCAATAAATCAATTGGAAATTTTCAGCTGGGTGTAGAATGAGATGCTATTTCTTCGGATTCTTCGTCCATATCAGAGTGTTCTGTAAGAAACAAAACAGTTTACAATTATTTAATAAATACTTTTTAGGGAGAATTTTTATATAAAATCATTATTTTTCGATCATGAATTTCTCATAAAATTCTGTGTTAATGAATTACTGAGATATTAAAACTTAAAACATACGTGTTTCAGCATTTATCTCATTGGTTGAGGTACTTGGTGTCGCACTAATTTTCACCTTTATTTTATTACTTGTTGGAGCAGGCCTATAATATGTAAAAGTATAATTTATAATATAAGAAACATTTAAATTAAAATGAATATAATAATACAATTTTTTTTATAAAATACGAACGTTGTAGAATATGATGCTATTTCTTCGGGTTCATCGTCGATATCAGCGTGTTCTGTTAAGAAACAAAACAGTTTAAAATTATTTAATCAATATTTTGAAAGGAGAATTTTTATATAAAATCATTATTTTTCGATCATGAGTTTCTTATAAAATACTGTGTTAATTAATTACTGAGATATTAAAACTTAAAACATACGTCTTTTATCATTAATCTCATTGGTTAAGGTACTTGGTGTCGCAGCAGTTTCATTTTCACTGAATTCTGATATTGATCTAAAAAAAGTGGTTCAAAATTTTACTATGCGTGTAACCTTCATCTATAGTTTAACAAGTTTAACATTCTGCAATATCAAGGGGACCAGAAGATTTAATTTTTCAATTTCCCTGACATTTCCAAGACTTTTAGACAAATTTCCCTGACAGAAAAGTATTAAAAATTCGAAAAAATTTTCAACAATACTGGTATTAAAAATTTTCAACGTATAACATCACTTTAAATCTTCTGATTTAACATTAATTTTAAAATTCGTAAAAACCTGTGAAATTCACGACAAGCTTTAAAATCTCTTGAAATTCCTAAAAACATCTTCAGATTCAAAGAAATCGCTTCAAATTTGTTAATATTTCATGAAATTCCTAACATTTTCACTAACTCTTTTTAAATTCCTTAAAATTCTACTTCAGTATTTAAAATCACATAAAATATTATAAATTCTTTAAAATATGGGGAATATCATATCAAGTGAACACACTTTTGAATCCGATGTCGTCCGATCGGGCTCAAACTTGCACAAAGTTTAATCCTATTGATTAGTAGTTACCACACCAAATTTGAAAGAGATCGGTTAAAAACTTGCCGAGTAGGAGGGGGTGGAAGTTTGACATTTTTGTCAAACAGCCCCTGTTTTGGATCCATGTAACTAATAACCTATGGCATTTAGTAAATTTTGTCCAACACGTTTTCGACAGGTTTTTCTTCAGTCTTTAAAACAAAAAAATATAAATATTTTTTAATCCAAAATTTGACCGGTTTTTTTGAAAATCAAAAATATTTTTGACTGTATCTCAAAAAGGGACGTTTTTTTTAGTTTTTTTTTTTGTCTCAAAAGAAAGCTCAGGTCTTTTCCTTTAAGAACTGTGAGGTCCAAAAGTGGGATGAGACTTGTTTATCTATCAAAATTAGCGTCGAGTATCTCGAAACACGTTGTTCGGTGGAGTCCATGTCAAGTGATCACATAACTTTTCGTACTTCAATGGGATTTGCGTGTAATTCGGTGCAATCAGTCCTTTAGTAGTCTAGAAAAACCACAATAAATATTTTTGAAAAATTTTAAAAATTGGCGAGGATATGGGACTTTGAAATTTTTTGGACCTTTTGTCTTGAAACATCATATCTTTGGTTCTAATCAACCGATTTAGCTTTTTAAGGTCTCAAATTTTTTTTAATAAAACTTACTTTCTTATAAAAAGAAATTCAAAGCGAAAAAAATTTTTTTTGACTTTTTTTGTAAACTCAAAAAACCAAAATCGCTTTTTTGAAAAAAATAAATTTTTCATTTCTTTTATTTTGTTAACAAATAAAGGTCTACATGTACTTTACAAGCTCTGTAAATTTCATCATGGATGAATGAATTAAAATGCAACGTCCTGCATGGCGAAGTGTGTTAGAACTAAACTAAACTAAACTGATGTCTAACTACATCTTTTAATTATTATACAAATTTCTTGTAATCCTGTAACGGAAACATAAATCTTCCCCTTCTCTACAGTCCCTCTGGTATGGGGCCCTAGCCGCAGCATCCCTTGTTCGAGGGAGTTAGTCTTTCTGGTACCTTTGACCACGCTAGTACTATTTCAAATAAAGAAGTCCTGCAATATAGTTCAGCCACTAAATACTTGAATTGAGAATTACTACTTAATTCCCCGACCCGTTACAAAATTGGCGATCCTGCCAGGATAGGAGTAAACGATCTTGACTCTACGGAGCGATTTAAAGATCAAACGACCCTATCTTTGGATAGAACTTGGACAGCGGAATTCACTAAGGTGATTAACCAAGGAATCAATCACTACGGTGATTACGAAATACTCCGGACTATCACTACGGTATAGCCCGTCAACCAACCGGGAGCAGAGCGTCTCCGGGCACAAAAATACAAACAAAAAAGGGCGTGTCGATCTAGACAATAAGTCCCAGAGCGCGTCGATCGAGACGATAAGACTCAGAAGATTTCAACAGCTACAAGTGTCCACGGATACCACTCAGAAGATTTCAACAGTTACTAGTATCCACGGATACCAATCAGAAGATCTCAACAGCTACAAGTGTCCACGCATACTGAAAACAGCAGTAGCAGTTCGATTAAGGAGCAGCCGAGAACCTGAGATTACAAACTCTGATAGCCCCACCACGACCATATCGCTCGAGATCCCAGTAGAAGAATCGTCGAAACTGAACCAGGATACTTTGTCTCTTATCCTGAATAAACTACAGTTAATTGAGGACAAACAAAATAGACTCGAATCTGGGATGATGACTCTAAGCGAGGAAAACCTGAAGCGAGCGGATGAGATTAGAAATCTTACTCAAATCAACAATGCATTGGTCACGGTGGACGAGTCGAACGAAAAGTTGCAGGATCAGGAGTCGTCAGACGAAGAAACGACAAAGACCGTTCCAACAGCGGGTGGTCCGGTAAGACCCAGCTCAGACGAAGAAACGACAAAGAAGCGTATAATGAATTGATTTACACAATTCAATCTGAATATTCATCGGGAATAGAGCGGAGGATAGCACTTCAGATGGAGGAAAAATCGGGTACAAAGAGATATGTAATGAATTTACGAGATGACATAAGTCATCTAGTACAACCTCGAAATCCCAAAACCCTGAACCAAGCTCTACAGATGGCACTGGAAGTAGAGGTATGGGTTAAAGAACGGTCCCGTGCTAATGATTCAACGACCTTCCAAACATCACGACCAAATTTTCTTCTCAGACCGCCCACGAGAAATATACCTGCGACCGTGACCCGAGTCCCACAGCCACAGATTCGGAACCAGTCCTATGATCCTCCAAACCACGGGCTACCTTTACAACAGAGGATGCAATTAACCTGCAACTTCTGTAAGAAACCGGGGCATTTGGAGAAACAATGCTATTTAAAATCAAAGCAACAGGGTTTTCGAAACGGGATAGCACAGAAAAGACCACCGGAGGTCAGGAACATCCAGGATTAGAATGCTACGAACTGACACCGGGAGAGCAGGAAGAAATAAACTACTACGAGGAGTCTGCAGAGTATCAGCAATCAGCGGACGATTACGTTCCATACACGGAAAACACTCTGATGGACGAACTTACAGACTGTTAGTAGATTCCGGAGCTGCTATTAATCTTATAAAAACCTCCGAAGTACCCCCAGAAAGAAAACCATTTCAAATGAAAAAGCGTTTTGCTATGGGAAAGGATATTAACTACTCTTATCACACAGTAAAAATCCCATATCTAGGCAAAGTGCATCTATTTCACATAATAGATGACGAATTCCCACTACCTGAGGAAGGCATTATCGGAATGCCATTCCTGAATGCATTCAATAAATATAATTTAACCAAAGAGTTTCTTTACATTGATAACAAAAAATTGCCCCTTTATGAAGACGGAACATTTATCTCTGGAAATACATCACAGATAATTAAAATACAAGTAGAAAAAAAGGATCAGGATATCTATATAGAAAAACACGAATCAATCCCTGATGGTATGTACAGAATAAACAACAGAGAAATGGTGGTACCTTTATACAATTATGAAAAGATACCATTAAAGATACCACAACATTTAGAATATGAAGAAATAAAGGAAATTAAAGAAATAAGTAGAATCAGTGTTGCGACCTCAGAAGGAGATCAGGCAATGGGGATTCAGGACTTATTAAACAAAACCAGACTGGACCACATAGAGGCAAAGGAACGTTACGATCTTTGGAAGATAATAGCAGGGTACAATGATGTCTATCACCTTGAAGGAGATTCATTCCCAGGCACTGACCTGGTTGAACATGAAATAATATTAAAAACAGGCAAGATAGTGAATATAAAATCTTATCGACCCCCCGAATGTCATAAAGAAGAAATAACTAAACAAATGAATGCCTTGAAAGAAAATGGTGTAATAAGAGATTCGAGTTCACCATTTAATTCACCCATTTGGGTGGTCCCAAAAAAAGGAAATGCATCTGGTAAGAAGAAATGGCGTATAGTAATCGACTTCAGGAAAATAAATGAAGACACGGAACAAGACGCGTACCCATTGCCTGTCATCGACGATATTTTAGATCAATTAGAGAAAGCGAAATTCTTTTCTGCTTTGGACCTGAGTTCAGGATTTCATCACATTCCGCTGAGTGAAGCATCAAAAAAATATACGGCGTTTTCCACAACGGAGGGACATTTCGAACTTAACCGAATGCCCTTTGGGCTTAAAAACGCCCCTGCAACTTTTCAGAGAATGATGGACAACGCTTTGAGAGGATTGATAGGGAAACAATGTTTCGTTTATCTGGATGACATTGTTGTGTTTGGCTCTACCTTACAAGAACACAACAAGAACATGACTTTTAATTGGAACGGAAAGGAAGCCAGGAAACATCTCAATATACGCTACCTCCATTTAACGAGACTCAGTGGTTATCAATGTTGGATAGAATAAATCAAGAAGCCTTGGCAGACAATTTAACCATTACACGATACCACTTCATTGACCCAACGATTAGCCCTTTAGAAAAATTGAAGATACAAGACTACCTTAACTTCCTGAGCAACAAAAATAAAGACCAGCAGTTTCATACATGCTACACCCCACGCGCACAGCTCACTCAAGAAGAAAAGGCTGAAATCATAAGGGAATCACATGGCTCTATCTCATCACAACATTTTTGGGAAAACAAAACTATTGAACGAGCAAGAACACTTGGAGAATGGAGAAATATGGAACAAGAAATCATCCATTACATCAAAAGATGTCCCGTTTGCCAATTACAAAAGACAGTCAGAATCAAAAGACAATGTGAAGCAATCATTCCAGATACACCGGTTGACCCCAACGATAAAACAGCCATGGACATTTTCGGACCCTTACCCTTGACGCTTTCAGGAAACAAATATATTCTCAGTATTCAAGACATGCTTACAAAATACTTAACCCTGATACCTCTTAAAAACATAGGATCTGAAAACATTATAGAAGGATTATTCGATCATTACATATACTTATTCGGAGCACCTAGGAATATCTTAACTGATCAAGGACAGAATTTTGTATCTGAACTGATACAGAACTTTGAAAACATGTTCAGGATTAGACACATAAAAACAACAGTGTATCACCCACAAAGTAATGGAGCACTTGAAAGAGCCCATTCAACAATTAAAAATTTATTAAAAACCAGCATCGAGGATCACAGCACTGAATGGGATCAAAACTTGAAAATAATTTGTATGGCTTATAACACCATGAAACACGAGGGTACCGGATACTCACCTTTCCAGCTGACATTCGGCAGAGAGGTAAACTTGCCCTCAATGCTAAGCAC